>JASVEL010009509.1:0-123338 GCA_032618575.1 Nicotiana noctiflora | reverse complement strand
CTGAAAATGAAGCAAAAAAGGCTAAGTTTTAAATAATAGAACTGGCCAGTCCTTAAATGCCAATGCAAGGACTGGCTGTAGGTTAAATAAGTCCTAAAAGCTGAATACCAGTGTCACGACCCGGATTTTCCCCCAACATCGGGATCGTGATGGCGCCTACTCGTGGTAGCTAGGCAAGCCACCGTATTCATACTATCCCGTTTTTAACACAATCTTAATTAAATAAATGCGGAATACTTTATCGAAATAGAAATAACTAATTACAAAGTGAAAATCATACTGAAATCCTCTACCCAAGATGTGGAGTCACCAACTCACGAACTACTATGGAATACTACACATAAAAGTCTGAAGGAAATATAACATAATTTTGTTTGTCTCGGAACAAAGAGACTACAGATAATAACATAATTAAAGAGAGAGACGCCGGGCCTGCGGACGTCTGCAAGCTACCTCGGTCTCAAATGTGATCAACTCCCACGCAATCAATTTACTGCTGCTGCTCCTGATCGTAACCTGGACCTGTGCAAAAACGCACAGAAGTGTAGTATCAGCACAACCGACCCCATGTGCTGGTAAGTGCCTGGCCTATCCCGGCGAAGTAGTGACAAGCCTAGGACCAGACACCCACATAAACCCGTGCAATTCAATATATATATGTGTACCACAAAATAACAAGAAATAATCAAGTATTAACACAATAAGGAATATCTTAAAGAATTCAACAATTAACCACAGTTAATAATTTCACAAGGAAAAACAAAGTATATTGTAAACACAAGTAATATCAATTCAAGAAATAGCAAGCAGTTACACGGCATCACCCTTCGTGCTTTTACTCTCATCCTCACCAAATAAACAAATAAAGTACACAGCATCACCCTTCGTGCTTTTACTCTCATCCTCACATCCATAGTACGGCATGATCCTTCGTACATGGTTCAATAACAGGGCACGACATGATCCTTCGTGCATAATCAATAAATAAACATGGCACAGCATTAACCTTCGTGCATAAATAAATAAACATGGCACGGCATCACCCTTCGTGCATTATCACTCTTCCTCACCCAAATAACAATCACAGTTAAGGGCAGAGAAGGAAACAGTAATTCATAAACCGTCCCATCAAGGGCAATCAATAATTATCTTCACAACAAGTCCCGACAAGGGAGAACAATAACAATTCATATGTAATATATATCTCAAAATAATCATTTTCCATCGACTCACGGTCATACTAGACGCCAGTTGTATGGATGCTCGTCACCATAGCCCATACACCGCACTCGATCACATAACACATAACACATAATCCTATTCCCTCAAGCTAGGATAGAACAAACACTTACCTCGAAAGTTTACGAACGATTCAATCCGTAGCAATGCCTTTTCCTTTTGAATTTGACTCCAATCCAATCGTATCTATACACAATTGATTTAATATCATCAATTCTACTTAACAAACTAGTTCATATTGCTAAATATGGTTTTTACAACATTCTGCCCCGGAATAGTAAAAACCGACCCCGGGCCCACATAATCGAAACTCAAGTTTCGAACCAAAATAAGTTCACCCAATCTTCCATGAGTTCAAATATATAATTTGTTCTTAAGTTCAACTCCAAAACGAGGTCTAAATCGCAAATTCTTTGAAAGCCCTAACTATACCCATTTCTCAAATTTTCAACCAATTTATACATGTTTAAGCCTAAAGATTTGATTGATGTTGATGAAAAATGAAGAAAACGAGTTAACAATACTTACCCAATGAACTTTGATGAAGAAATGCCTCAAAAATCGCCTAAAAAGTTGTGGAGAAGAGAGTTGAACAGAAATGGGATTTTTATCCCGTTTCTGTTCTATTTTCTGACTTAAATTCACTGGGCGAAAATTTTACTCTATGCGATCGCAGGGCCTGTGATGCGATCGCATAGAAGAAAAATGGGGACGGCAAAATTACTCTATGCGATCGCGGAGGTCCTATGCGATCGCATAGAAGGAAATGGATGAACTGAAATTACTCTATGCGATCGCAGGGAATGGTACGCGATCGCATAGAAGGAAATTCTGGGCCTCGGTCTTACTCTATGCGATCGCGAAGGATAGTATGCGATCGCATAGGAGGAAAAGTGGAAGTTATGCGATCGCATGGGCTCTATTGCGATCGCACGGAAGGATTTTTGGGACCTCTAATCTTTGCTCTATGCGATCGCAGCCTCACCTATGCGATCGCATAGAAGAAAATCTCTGTGCAAAAATTGCAGAGTTTCTGCTGCAATTTCAAGTTCAAAACCATCCCGTTACCTATCCGAAACTCACCCGAGCCCTCGGGGATTCAAACCAAATATGCACACTAACTCAAAAACATCATACGAACTTGTTCGCGCGATCAAATCGCTAAAATAACATCAAAATCAATGAATTGAGCCTTAAAACTCAAGAATTCTTTAAAATTTCATAATTTCCAAAATTTCCAATTTAAGGCCGAAACACGTCAAACGACGTCCGTTTTCAACCAAACTTTACAGGAAGCGCTTAACCAATATATATGACCTGTACCGGGCGTCGGAACCAAAATACGAGCCCGATACCAATACTTTTTAATCAAAATTCAGTTTCATTTTCCTTAAACATTTTCAGAAAATAATTTAACAGAAAAATTCTTTTACCGGGGTTCTAGACCTCGGATTTCAATTCCGGACATATGCCCAAGTTCCATATTTTTCTACGGATTTTCTGAGACAGTCAAATCATGGATCCGGGTCCGTTTACCAAAAATGTTGACCAAAGTCAACCATATCAATATTAATATCAAAATTCTTCTACTTTTTCACATATTTCACATATTTCAACATAAATATTTTTCAGATTTGTGCCCGGACTGTGCACGCAAATCGAGGCAACATAGAATGAGGTTTTCAATGCCCTCAGAAGCTCGAAATGATTAATTAAATAAGTGATGACCCTTTGGGTCGTCACAATATCCATATATGTACTTATATACTTATACATTATAGACATATGTATACATTTAAATACATTGGGTTGGTTATACACTGTATCAGTACGAGTGAAGATTGGGTCAGTGTGCGACCATGTTGAGACAGATGTGGACTGGAGACAAGGGTATTCACCGTAGTGATGATTTACCTGTGTGGCCGCCCTTAGAACTGTTTAGTGATAGTACTGGTGTTCTTATTTTCAGTTATTGTTTATTATTGTTACTCACTGAGTTGAAATATACTCACGCTACTCCCCTGTACTTTTTGTGCAGATTCACAAGTGTCAGAGAGCAGTTGAGCTGTCGCAGTTGCTTATTCATTTCTATCCTACGGAGACTACGAGGTAGTTGCCGACGTCCGCAGAACCTGTTTTCTCCTTCTTTATCACTTTGTTGTCTTCATTTTGCCTAGACTTGTTTGTATAGGATGTTTTATCTGTAGAGGCTCAGACTTGTGACACCACGATTTGGTTGGTACCGTATTTTTGTTTGCTTCTACTTTAACGTTTGTCTTTTGATACGAGAACTTGCTATTTAAGTTTAAATTGATCATTTGTAATTAATAATTGGCTGGTTTAATGGATAACATGGTCGGGCTTGCCCAGCATTGTGTTGGGCGCCATCACGACCGGGGTTTGGGTCGTGACAATCACATATCTAAGTAGACTTTAAAATCTATTTTTAACATCTCTTTCTTTCATTAATAACATTTTAATAGCTCGGTACAATATCAAATAGTGCGAGTCTGCACTCAAGTCAGCCCCTTGGGCTCGGCACTCCTTTAACAATTTTCACCATGGTATTTGATCAACAAGGCAAATAATACATGTATGCCAATAATGTATGAGTGCTAAATGTCATGCCACGTAGTACAAATAGAAACCAATGCATGAATGTAATGCAATGCACATGACGATGTGGCATATAACCCGATCCATTTAGGCGCTCGCGCTCACTGTGGCGGTTCAGACTCCGGAGGGGCTCCTACAGCCCAAGCGCAATATCAATATCACTCCCGCTGCGACGTGCAGCCCGATCCATGCATAGTCATGAATGCACATAAGCCCCTTGGGCAATAGTAACATAGTAGTTCTCAGCTAAAAATGTCATCAAAACCTTATTTAAGCTTTCAAATCTTATAAAGAATGCTGAGTTGCAAAATACCACTTTTAAAATCTTACACTAAGATGAAAATATTCACAGTAATGCCAAGACAGTGATATCAATTCCTTAAGGATTAAAATATTCGACACGAAGCCCAAAACATGACAATCAGTCCAGTTCATGATATTTAATATCTTTATTAGGGTGTCAAATTCAACTTCAAGCAATTAGGTAGTATTTTTATTAAGCGGGACGGACCAAGTCACAATCCCCAATGGTGCTCTACCCCACGCGCGTTATCCGGCGTGCAAGTCACCTCAATACAGAGCTATGATGTGCAAGTCCAGGGTTTCCAAACCCTCGAGACATCATTTACAAATATTACCCACCTCGATCCGGCGAAAACTCTAGCCCGCGACACCCTTTCTCCTCAAACCAGCCTCCACGCACGTCGAAACTAGCCAAAAATAGTACAAATATATCATAATAGGCTAATGGAACAACACCCAATCTAAAAACAATAGAAATATAAGAAAAATCTTGAAACTAGCAAAACTCGAGCCCCGGGCCCGCTTCTCAAAAAATTATGAAACTCACATTTTTGGAATCCTCGTCTCGCCACGAGTCCGTACATATAAAATTTATCAAAATCAGAGTTCAAATGGGCCACCAAATCCTAAATTTACATAGCAAAAATCAAGCCCGAATTTCTTCAATTTTATACCGAATTTCCGAGATTTAATGGATGAATCTTCAATAATATCACGTAATTAGATCATAAATCTTACCTCCAAACTAATCCTAGATGAAATCCTCTTTATCCCTCATCCAAAAGCTCCAAAATGTGCTCAAACAATGGTGGAAAATGAGTTATACTCGCGGGTGAAATGTTATAAAACCCTTCTGTCCGCCCAGGCATTCCTACTATGCGATCGCATCACCATTGCCGCGATCGTATATCACAAAATTTAAACCGCCCAAAAATCTTCTAATGCGATTGCAATACCGCGATCGCAATCGCAGAGACCAATCATCCAACCTTATGTGATCGCACTTCCCCATACATGATTGCACAGAACAAATCAGCACCCCTCTCCAAGGCCTCCTATGCGATCGCAATACACCCTATGCGATCGCATAGAGTAAAATCATTGCAATATTATGACAGCAAAATCGGATCCCTTAGCCATGCAAAAAATGATCCGTTTGAACACCCTAAATCACCCCGAGGCCCTCGGGACCTCATCCAAACATGCCAATATATCCCATAACACCATACAAACTTGTTCCAATCATAAAACACGTCCTTAAATACAAAAATCATTAAATCATCACGGATTCAAGCCTAAGTTTCAACTATAACTTCTGAAACCAACATTCAATCAAAAACCCGACCAAACGATGTCTGAATAACCTGAAAATTTGCAGACAAATCCAAAATCACCTAACGAAGGTACTGTAACTCTCGGAATTCCATTGCGACTCCCGGATCAGAATCTCACTTATCAATCGGATTCCACCAAAATTCCAACTTTGTCAATTCAAGCCTATTTCTACACCGGACCTCCAAATTGAATTCTGATCGCTCTCCTAAGTCATAAATCATCCCACGAAACTATCCGAATCACCGGAATTCATATTCAAGCCTTCTAACCACATAGTCAACATCTGGTTGACTTTTTAAAAACAAGCTTCCTTCTACGAGGCTATGTGCCTTATTTTTAACCAAAACCAATTCACTTACACCCGATCAACTCAAATACCGATATAAAAACATGAAGCATCACAAAAATGAGGAAACGGGGGGGTAACTCACGTGACGACGGATCGGGTCGTCTCTCCCCAACTTAAACAAACGCTTGTCCTCGAGCGTTCCCAGAGTTGTACTAGAAGCAACCTAGTAATTGAATGACCTTACCAAGAATATACTCGGGGTAATCCCACGTCACCCTATCTCACATAAGTCCTATAACACAATATAGTTGGAATTCCATAGTCCATCCAAACCATAAACTACACTGCTCTTTTCGAAATCATATACCAAATCTGAACCCCGGGTTTATACTCCGAATAAACCTGAACCAACTGTAATAACCCATACTTGCCACTCTAGTTGAGACCATATGATATACTACACAACCCAAACACTCGAGACGCTGGCATCTATTCACAGCAATTGGCCATAATAACCAAATATTGACGGAAAACCTTTTTCATTAGCTAAAGTCTTATTCCAACACCTTCATATACTGCCCACGACAATTGAAACACGCGATATACCGAACCCATCTCTCAGGTCAACCATTCATGAATCCATTTTCCTTTTTACTGATACCACAATATATTTCGGAGTCAAACCTCGATATTACCTTTCTAACCAGCTGGAATCACATATGCTCGCACTCCTTAATAACTCCAATGATCATTTTGATTATAACACACCACACTAGTGATATGACACCTCAACATCGGCCTAAGCCACAGCGTGCACAACATAGGCGCCAATAAGAAACGATATGAACATACTCAAATCATGACAACTGACTCAAACGAAAGAGTTGTAATTTAATTCCTCCGTACCATTATAACACAGAAGTGAGATCTCATCTCATATCATAGAAATAGAGTAACCGAATCCTCCTCAAAAGGTTATAACATCACGTGGCCTTGCCACAACTCATGGTTCTATCCAAACACTATTACCCATGAAGCACCTCAAGTCACCAAGCTCAACACGGTTAACCACGCACAGATTGAGGTTTGAAATCAAGCAATCCATCATACCCATGGTGGAACAATTAATATGCACTATTCAATCCTGAAAGGACACAATCGATGCGCTATTCGCGGAGCAATACCCAATACGGACTTTCCTTAGAAACTAGGAAGTAATGCATACAAAGTAACATACAAATAAGACTATTCTTCACATCACACTGTTGCGGCGTGCAACCCGATCCAGACAACATACCCATGGCGGCGTGCCACCCAATCCAAATACCATACCCGTGGCGGTGTGCCACTCAATACACACATAAATCTCGCAAAAGGAAATGCACATCAAGTCAAATTTTCTCATTACAATAAACATATATAGTCCTATGCTCGGCCACACAAAACGCATCCGAAAAGTCCCTCAATACTGGAACATAATCAATGGTGGAAACCTCTACACTGACATCTGCCACAAATGCCCAATTAACAAAGCAATACCTGCCAGTCGTCCGCTGGTCTTTGGAATACAACTACCCCTGCTAGAACATATCTGATGTACTCTGCCACGCAACTTGTGGCATCTTCCGACATAGTCCATATCACATTAGTCTAGACAACCTGGCATTGGAACAAGCAGTTTGCAAATCTAATATCATAACCCAAACTTAACATATCAAGCAAGGAAAGATCCACTAGGACTTCCAAATTCCAATAACCACTAAACGGTGCCGATACACACGATCTACAACCACTGCATAGACGGATCACAAGAACTTCTAGTCTTCAACACATATATACACATGAATCTGTCTGATCCCACACTCTGCCATACGAATACATACATATATCAAGTACCCATTCATACCATAAAAGATATTCAAAAATTTCCCTATGCCATCAACAACTCAATCATTACAATCGGTCCAACAAGAGAATATCGCAATACCACCAGATATTATCAGTTTACATTACCTTGCCCTTTTTGAACATATACCCTGCCAAATCACTAGAATAACAATACAATTTTCCTTAATCACCAGAAAGATCGATTCTTAAATTATCTACAACTGCCCATACTGATCAAGATTTCTAATGACTTACCATTATTATGAACTGATCCAAAACCTTGAACACGCCAATATCAACTTTCCATAACACATCGCATATACCATACCATACTAAGATAACATGGGAACTTCTATCCCTCTCCTACGTTGCAGACATCGACGCACTCAACTAGTCAAGAACTTTTATGATCCCATATAGGAGAAAATTATTACACACTCCAAGCTTCACATACCAATAGGAAATATACTCATTTTCAAACCACGGTAAAACACATCACGAACTCTCTCCCCCAATACCATTGCACAAGTTGAACTGCTAGGAATGAATTATTCTACCCAAACCGAGCTAAGCAAATTACCAGTACTCAAGAGCTTTGCTTCACAATACTTGTAAGATTCATTACCTCGAACACGTACCTAGAATTAATCGTATCCTTATCATACTATTTCGGTTTGTTATCAAGCAATTCCATTTATCCAATTTCCTTTGTGATTCCTCATTAATTTATATTCTACCTAACTGTAGCACCACAATACCTCAACCCAGTTTACCACACGAGATTTGCACATAAAACCACAATGGTAAAGACCCATAGACTACTAGTTACTCTCTCTGATGTTTCCCAGAAGTACCACATTCTATATTACTTTATATTTGAAGAACTTCCTGCGATTCTGAATTCGTTATCATTACCTTCCAATACTGATACATAAAATCCCATAATTAATATAACGTACCACAAGTCTTGATCTCTTCTAACAAAAACATAGTCTTTACCCACATACTCAATTCTTAAGACACTTGGCTGCCATCTTTCTTTTCTATACACTGAGTATTCTTTATCAACCGCAACTCAACCATCCTGGTCTCCTTCTCATCTACGAAGCATCACATAACCTTTATCAAAAAGTTTACTTCACACTCGCCTTTCTCGGCTCAATTTTCGCGACCAGAACTAATTCACCAACCTACTTTGAGATAGAACCAACATATCACACAACCGTGTAATTAGCTAGACAATAGCAACCTCCCCAACTTGGCTCGAAGCCATATACAAGGCACTCTTAACAACTCCTAGCACTTTTACTCTATTGATGCCACCATGCTATAGTGAGACTAAAATCAAGTCATATAAAAGTGTTGTGGAGACACGTATCATCCGAAATTTTAACTCTTCTGCAATTCTTGCATTCAATCACACACAACAGTAAAGCCCACTCTTTAGATGACAAAATTCTTTTCTATGTCCCAAATTTTTCCAAAAATTTTGACAGAGTTTCCTTTGTAATTTGGCATATCCACCTACCAGAGAATTACCAAAACCATCCTAACAACATGTCCACAACTCGACAAGACATCGCAATGTATATCAACCATATCAATCTCAATACCACACGAATTATATTATCAAAATTGATACACGGACATGCGTTACACCTCTTCGAATCATAACACATATAAATACCCTTCAATTACACCAAAGAATCAACCCACCTAAGGACACTCCGCAGGAGATAACCCACCTGCTTTGCCTCGATTTAGTATTTCAGCACACATTCCACCATAACACACATGGCACATCCAATTAGTCTTCCTGAGTCTTAACTAATACCACCACATGTAAGGCACTTTATCTTCCAACTAAGAGACATGAAAATATTTTCCATGCCGATAACTCGGGGCTACACAACAGATCACAATAAGAATCGAACACCTAACAACTCACCCATTATCAAGCCGCCATTTCCACAATTAGGGACAATGTTGATCATTTAAATTCATAATACCAGCTTGCAAAATCAGCACCTCAGTGCTCAAGCCATAGGCAAAGATCCGGCCTCAAGTCCTCCCGACTAGCCCAACATGAACTCACGGAGATTATATATCGCCCCTCGATCGAGGAGTCACAAGCATCAAGGCAAATATAATACTAAGCGTTCGAGTGCGCACACAAACGTGTGGAAGGAATTTCAAAAATTATATCTCAAGCTGAATCAAGTACGCACGATAAGAATTCCAAGAATGTGAAGTTTTCCTAAAGGTTTTGCAGCCTCCCGAGGATAAGCACAGGCATCCCCGTACCGATCCAACAGACTCTACCAACCGGCTCATGACTCATGAGGCCTAGTAACCTATGCTCTGATACCAACTTGTCACGATCCCAAACCCGGTCGTGATGGCACCCAACCTAGCGGCTAGGCAAGCCCGACCAAACCTACTCTCAACCCCAGCTTAGAGCTCATAAACCATTTATTTAGAAATCCTTAATAGCGATATAAACTAAATAAACTGATAGTTATAAAAATATCCCAAAAATCTCACAAAACAACATAACTTCCCAAAGACCCGGGGTCACAAGTCAAGAGCCTCTATCAGAATATCAGGACAACGCTAAAAATAATTCTACAAGTCGGAATGTATGCGGAATAAAAACAAACATCAGAGCGATAATGGGGAATATCGGGTCCTGCGGACGCCAGTCGGCTACCTTGACGATCCCAAATGAAGTTCCAGACCAACACCAAGCTCAGCTAAGCTTCCAAATACCTAAATCTGCACACATGGGACAGGGAGTCGAGTGAGTACATCCAACTCAACGGTAATAAAAGTCAATAACGCTGAGGGAAAGAAAACCACACAAAGCACCATCTTGTGCTATAAAAATATAGAACTACATTTTTAGATTTCAGTACACTTTCATGGCATTCCTTTATCACATATCTAAGTAGACTTTGAAATCTCTTTTTAACATCTCTTTCTTTCATTATTAACAGTTTAATACCTCGGTACAACATCAAATAGTGTAAGTCTGCACTCAAGTCAGTCCATTAGGCTCATCACTCCTTTAACAATTTTTACCATGGTATTTGATCAACAAGGCAAATAATACATGTATGCCAGTAATGTATGAGTGCTAAATGCCATGCCACATAGTACAAATAGAAATCAATGCATGAATACAATACAATGCATATGACGTTATAGCGTACAACCCGATCTATTTAGGCGCCCGCGCTCATTGTGGGGGTTCAGACTCCGAAGGGGCTCCTACAACCCAAGTACAATATCAGTGTCACTCCCTCTGTGGTGTGCAACCCGATTCATACATAGTCATGAATGCACATAAGCCCTTGGGCAATAGTAATATAGCATCTCTCAGCTAAAAATGTCATCAAAACCTTATTTAAGCTTTTAAATTTTATAAAGAATGCTGAGTTGCAAAATACCAGTTTTAAAACCTCAGACTGAGATAAAAATATGCACAGTAATTCCAAGACAGTGATATCAATTCCCAAAGGATTCAAATATTCGGCACGAAGCCCAAAACATGACAACCAGTCCAGTTCATGATATTTAATATATTTATTAGGGTGTCAAATTCAACTTCAAGCAATTGGTAGTGTTTTTATTAAGCGAAACGGATCAAGTCACAATCTCCAATGGTGCTCTACCCCACGCCCGTTATCCGGCGTGCGAGTCACCTCAATACAGCATTATGCTGTGCAAGTTCGGGGTTTCCAAACCATAATGACATCATTTACAAGTATTGCCCACTTCGATATGGCAAAAACTCTAGCTCGCGATGTCCTTGCTCCCCAAACAGGCCTCCATGCGCGTCAATACTGGCCAAAATCAATATAAATATATCATAATAGGCCAATGCGACAACACCCAATCGAAAATAATCGAAATATGAGAAAAATCTCGAAACTAGCAAAACCCGAGCCCAGGGTCCGCTTCTCAAAAAATTATGAAACTCATATTTTCAGAATTCTCGTCTCGCCACGAGTCCGTACATATAAAATGTATCAATATCGTAGTTCAAATTGGCCACAAAATCCCAAATTTATATTGCATAACCAAGCCATAATTTCTTCAATTTTATACCCAATTTCAGAGATTTAATGGATGAATCTTCAATAATATCACATAATTAGCTCATAAATCTTACCTCCAATCGAATCCTAGATGAAATCCTCTTTATCCCTCGTCCAAAAGTTCCAAAATATGCTTAACAATGGTGGAAAATGAGTTATGCTCGTGGGTGAAATGTTATAAAACCCTTCTGTCCGTCCAAGTATTCCTTCTATGCGATCGCATCACCACTATCGTGATCGCATAGCACAAAAATCCAACCGCCCAAAAATATTCTAATGCGATCGCAATACCATGAACGCGATCGCAGAGACCAATCATCCAACCTTATGCGATCTTACTGCCCCATATGCGATCACACAGAACAAATCAGCACCCCTCTACAAGGCCTCATATGCGATCGCAATACACCATATGCGATCGGATAGAGTAAAAACTCTGCAATATTATGACAGCAAAATCTGATCTCTTAGCTATGCAAAAATGATCCATTTGAACTCCCGAAATCACCCTGATGCCCTAGAAACCTCAACCAAACATGCCAACATATCCTATAAAACCATACAAACTTGTTCCAATCATAAAAATACGTCCTTAAATACAAAAATCATCAAATCATGATGGATTCAAGCTAAAGTTTCAACTATAACTTCCAAAACCAACATTCAATTAAAAATCTGACCAAACGATGTCTGAATAACCAAAACATTTGCAGACATATCCAAAATCACCTAATGAAGCTACTGCAACTCTCAGAATTCCATTTCGACTCCCAGATCAAAATCTCACCTATCAACCGGATTCCGCCAAAATTCCAACTTCGCCAATTCAAGCCTATTTCTATACCGGACCTCCAAATTAAATTTCGATCGCTCTCCTGAGTCATAAATCATCCCATGAAGCTATCTGAATCACTGGAATTCACATCCGATCCTTCTAACCATATAGTCAACTTCCAGTTGACTTTTCTAAAATAAGCTTCCTTCTACGAGGCTATGTGCCTTATTTTTAACCGAAACAAATTCACTTACAACCGATCAACTCATATACCGATATAAAAATATGAAGCATCGCAAAAATGGGTAAACAGGGCGGTAACTCACGTGACGATGGATCGGGCCGTCACTCCATTGCTTTCACTCTCTCTTATTCTCACATCTTCTACATATGCTTCAAGGGGCCATATATTTTTTGATTTTCTCCATGCTTGCAATGTCAGACAATTGAAGAGTAGAAGTCCACCATTGAAGGCCATTCAAAGCTTTGCTTTCGAAAATAGAATTTTTTGAGTATGTTAGTTGTTTGGGTGTTGTTCCAACTTATTGAAAATATCAAAAGAAATTCAAAATTTAAGTGATTTGAAGTAGATTTAAGCAAGATTTGAGTTAAATTTTAGAATAATGCAAGGTTGACGACGAAGTTAATTTTTTATAAATTCTTGTATAATAGTGTATATGAGTGTATAAACACATCTTATATGCTTTTATAAACCTTTATACAAGCATCTATAGACGAACTTCTTCCAAGATTTTTAGTTACAATTCTTATACAAATCCAGTCCAAATAATCCATTAAATGACTTCAAATTTTATATACAACCTCCTCATACTATTTCTAATAAGTCTAAATAACACCCACTCTAAAGTTCTCACAATATCAATTTCAAAATTTAAACTCACATTTTTAAGCTTGTTAAAAACCTAATATTCACCACCCAAATGGAACTGGTTTGTTGAACTAATATTTGAGTCACAATTACTTATTCAAAAATTAACTTAAAAGTTTGAGCAATATTTTTTAAAATTAAATACTCCCTCCGTTTCAATTTATGTGAATTCATTTGACTGGGCACGGAGTTTAAGAAAAGAGAGAAGACTTTTGATCTTGTGGTGTAAAATGATGCACATATATTTTATGGGCTTAATACATAGTTTACCACCCAACATTTGGCCCAAATCCCCCTTACATACTTTTTGTGGACGATAATAACCTTACACAAAAAACCTTTCTAAAGTGTATCTGGTACCCACCTCCTTTGACCAGATCCTGTTAATAAGACATCAGTGTATGTCATGCGTTTGACTCTACTTATTTTTAACCCATTACCTTATAATAAATAACCCAATCCTACCTGACCCTAACAGACCCTACTCGGCCCACAAGGTAAAACGTATTTTAACAAAACTTACCCCGGTCACTATTCAAAATCTGATACACCTAGAAAAAGCGACTATAAAGGCGATTTCAGCGACCATCTCAAGCTACGCTTTCATCGTGGATTTCTGGTGGATTTATGTGTTTAATAGGCTAGTAATTTTGTTCTCTTTGCATTACCCGTTTATTTTAGTAGTGGGTGGGTTGAACCTAGGGTCTTTTTTGAAATTTCTTGTATTTTTCTAAGAGTTATCAGACTTTTTAAAGGGGAATCTTTTGTCATTGTTGGAATCGCTGTAAAGTTGTCGCCTTGTTTCCTTTACAGATAGTTTTTTAATAAAAAAAATTTGTCTTGCATTTGCAAACCGTGTGTAAAGTTAGGGTTTAATTGATTATTATAATAACATTGCTTTGAACAATGTGATATGCTCTTGTCTTTATCTCCACTTTTATATTTCATCTGTACTCCTTTATTTTCAATTGTTGCATATGAAAGTCCATTTATTTGTCCTTTGTTTGCAGATAATGTCTTTTAAAATCATTACCCTTAGGTGGTACCATGATGGGATATTAGTTCCTGATAACTTTTCTCGTTATGTGGGTGGTAGTCAAATATTGACATTAGATGTAGATGTGGATTTAGTATCTCTTATTGAACTGATGAACTATACTAGGATCTATGACTGGAAAAGTGTGACTGAGTTGTATATTTGTCCAATGGATAGGACAGATAAATTGGTAAATATTCTCACAGATAAGGATATTTTAGACATTTATAATGAATTGGAAGATATGGATACCTTAGATATTTATGTGACTCATGATGCCCCTTTATTTGTTGTTCAATTAAATGAGGCTAGTAAAGGGGTTGGTGGTGTGAGCACGTGATTTTTGCCTCACACGAACTACTCCCAAAGAAAACAAAATCAAAGTTATTTTATTTAATTGTGTACATATTTGTGAATTTCTCATGATATTTTGATACGTCCGTGTGTGCGTGTTTTTGTTGTTTAAATTAATAGAAAAATACAAAAATATATATGTTGCATTTGAATTTAGAATTTAGTTAAGTAATTTATTTCATAAAAAATTAAAATCAAAAGGTGTGTTTTGAATTTTAATATTTTAGTCAAAGTGTGTAATTTATAAGTTTAATCGATGTTTAATGTGTGAATTGTTATTAGAACTTAATTAGTATTCTTATAAGTTAATTTGATTTTTGTAATGCAACAGAATTTGTGTTTTTAATAAATTAGAAATTAAATTAAACAAAAAGAGAAGAGAAAAGAATTAGAAATAAAGAAGAAAATCGAACTGGGCCAAAAAACTAGACCAGCAATTCAAGCCCAAAGCATTTATCCATACCCAGTCCAAGTCGACCCACTTAAAAGACGTTCAAACGACGTCGTTTGCTTACACTTAATCTAGGTCATCAATTGGAAATTGATCAATGGCCAAGATTCACATAACCCAACTCGATCCAACCTGTTTACCACATAGCCCGCCCGTTGTCACTCCAAACGACCCCGTTTCAGAGCAGCTCTGTTGATCTTAGCCGTAGGTCATTGTGATCTAACAGCTGAGATTAAAAGTTTAATTATAAACCCCCCAAAACCCCCGGTCACGTTTTTATTCACCAAATGACCCTTTCCCCTTCTCTCTCAAGACCAAGCCCCCCAAGAACCCTAGTCGCCGCCTGCCACCGTCTTTCGCCGGCCTGAATTCGCCTACGGCGGATGATGGTGGCCAAACACCTCCAAATTTACACCACAAGTTCCCCTCTTTCCCCTCTACATGAATCCACAACCATTTCTTCTCGAATCATTACCAAACATTTCGAATCTTCTTCGGAAGAATTGAACCAAAACCTTAGTTCACCCAATCGTCCTCAAACTCACACCTAACACTCCCCTAACATTCCTCATACCCCGAGTAACCTCGGTTCCCTTCGAATCTGACCAAGATGGTTCGAACCCCAAAAACGGCCTCAAGAACCTTAGAAATCCAAAAATTAGGGTTCTGTCTAATTCGATGGGAGATTGAGGTGTAATAGACCTTAATCTAGGTTGTGAGCACGTGATTTTTGCCCTATATGAAAATTACTCCCAAAAATTCAAAATAAAATAATCTTTCGTTGTGTGCTATTTTTAGATTTTTCGTGGAATTTTTGGATAATTGTTTGTATTTGTCTAAGCGTGTTTGTTTGTTTAAATTAAGAAAAATACAAAAAAAAATATGTTGCATTTGCACATAAAATTCAAGTTTACAATTAACAGTAATTAAGTTTGTTTTACGAAAATAAAAAAAACGAATATAACGAAATAATGTATTATTGCACTTTTTGTCATTTAATGTACAATTGTGTGATTTTTGTTTTAATTGATATTTAGTCTAGAATGCTAATTATTAATCAAAAGTTAATTAATATTTTAGTAAGTATATTTTGGTTTCACAATTTATTTTAGAATTTTGATTAAAATTTGTTAATTAAAAGAAGAAAAGGAAAGGGTTAAAATTGAGAGAAAATTCGGATTGGGCCCAGAGCCTTTAATTAATTTCAGGGCCCAAACAAGATACCCAATCCAAACCCCTTTACCCATAATCAGACCCAACCCATATCCATCTCCAACCCGCCCCATAATTCTTTTAATCTGAGCCGTTGGATGTAATAATCCAACGGTCCAGATTAATCAATCAACTTTCAATATACCAAAACACCCCCAAACCCATTTTCTCCTTTTCATTTTCACCCTCTGCGTCTCTCAAGCCTCATCTGTGAAGAGATGAGGAACCCTAGCCGCCACCCTTTCTTTTGCCCAAAAACCCGGCAGCGACGCCAAGGCCGGCCACCTAAACCATCACCCCTGAATCTCCAAACTCTAATCTCCACGAATCCTGGCCTCGCTTCATTCGAATCAAACCCAAAGAACCCCAATTTGAGCCTATGAACCCTAGAAATCTACGATGGGTTTTCCGGCTAAAATCATAGATGTTTGAGGTCTAATGGACCTTAATCTATGTATTCTCATTTCCAGAATACCCCGATTAAGGTCCAAGGCTTCAAAATATTCGAGTACAAGCTAGTCCGGGGTCTGGTTCGAGTTCTAATTCGTTCTATCGTGGTACTTTCCCTTTTCCTTCTTCTAGCTATGTTTAATTTTGTAGTTGTTTATTAATTGTTGATTATTTTATCTTTCTGCTTTTCCTTTGTGAATTCTCGGCTCTTCTACTCCATAAGACCTTTATTTGGTCAATTGTTCTTTCTGTTTTGTTCATTTGAATGTGTTTATGCATTCGCTTCGATTAGCGTCGTCGAATAATTAGATTCGTATTTTTCTATTTTTGTCCAAAAACCATGAATTACGGGTATTATTCATCGATTTGCTATTTGTAGATTCTCACATGTTGTGATCGATTTAACGAATGTCGTCGTTTAAATTCACGAAGTTGTTGTTTGAAGTCCCGGGAAGTGGGTCATTGCTGTTTGAATAAACTTGATTTGATGATTTCTATTTGTGTGTTCATTTGGTTGGTTGATTTTGGATTCTGAGTTAGCTGTGGAATTGGATATAGCTGTTAGAGACTTAAGCTGAATTAAATTTAGTTATATAAAGAACTTCAGAATTAGTGGAATGCCACTTTGAGCATATGTGAATCATTAGGGCATGTTTTTAGTTGAATTATACCATATCAGTGACACAAAGTAGTGAAGGCCAGGAATTAGTCCTAGTTTAATATGCAATGCACATGGGAAGAGTATTAGGACTTGCTGGACAGCAGGATTTTCTACCATTTTTCTACACTTTAGAGTTTTAAATAGTTGAAACCATACTTAGTCAACTAAAAAGTGGGAAAAGCGGGAATAACGGGGGTTAGACAGATCTGAAACAATTAAAAATAGTCTTGTGTTTTGAGTTTGAAGGCTATAAAAAGAGACATAGACTTCATAAAGTGGAGATTTACAGAGAGAGAGATCAAAAAACAGGGAATAGGGATTCATTTGAGAAATAGAGAGTTGAGACATTAAGTTGAGATTTGGCCCTTAGAAGTTGAAAACAGATTCGATACCTGAGAGTATAAGTTGAGCATACTGTTCCATTGAACTCTTGTTTCAGTTTCAAGTTCAATTGGGTATTTGAGTGTTGGTTATCACTGCTGGGTCTTACAGGATAAAAAATCATTGCATATATTGCTTGAAATTCTTATTTGTTTGGTGTTGGTGTGACTGTTTGGTTCTGCTACAATTGTTCCTGGGCTGTCGACTGTTTAAACCACATTTGATCCTTGCTGTTGTATTACTGTTGGTATTGTTGTTGCTGATCTTCTCCTCCCATTACCATTTCAGGTACACAACCCTTGTAACTTCAAGTGATTGATTGGACTATGAAATGAAGTTGTTTCTGATATATTGATCCTTTTATTCTACTGAATTTGCATTTTTCTTACTGGACTGTTTTATAACTAGACTGTTGGAGAGTTTTTCTTAACACATAGACACGAGTTGAATTTGTGTTCATATATGAGTATTTGAATTCAATAGTATAGTTTGATGTAAGTTAAATCCAGGATTTGTATTATCAGGAACAAAAAATCAGAAACGTAAAAGGGGTAGTTAGTTTGAAATCGAAAATCAGTGGGAATAACCACTATTTAGTTTTAACCACAGCACTACTCGTATACTTAGACCAATAGCTACTGTTTTAAAGTGTATTGAAGTAAAATTCCGGTCATTGATTTGTTATTTACAGTTGGATAAGTGAATTAGCTATTTTAGATTTTAGTTTGTATTTTATCCCCCCAAATTAGATTACTAATGCAATTAAAATAACTCAATTAATAAGAATGAGTTTCAAATTAAATAACAATGACATATGGGCTGCCAAAGCCACAATTCTGGGCACATTTGGCCCAATTACACTGAAATGCCCCGAACGAGACTGCCAGGAAATGAACACACGCATGGGCTAACAGCCCAGTTCGTTTTCTCTTCTGTATTGGGCTCATTTGAAGCCCAAAGTTTTAAACACTCATTTAATACAACTGTAACAGCCCTTTTAGAATAAATTAGAACCTTGGTTTATTATTAGACGTCAATTAGGTAGAAAATCATAGTCGTGATAGGATAACCCTTTAAAATAATGAGACGAGCCTCACCAAGCAAAAATACATAATTGCGGGGCCCTCAATTAATTGTTATATAAACTTAGACTCAGGAAGACCGTTTAGTAAATTTCATGGTCTTTTCCCAAAATTAATAACACGAGAGATTCTTTTAGGCACGACTTTAATAAAATACTTTCATAATTATGGGTGCGCATTTATGTGACCCAAATCTTACTCTCGGCGAAGCTGAAATACATTAAAGTCACAGGCGTACTGGTTGCGGTGTGACTCGAAATGTGTTTTCGTGACGTCACAATTCTTCTAAAATTAAAAAAGAAAAACATTAAAAGCACATAGTTAAAATATATAAAGAAAACAGATAAAAACAAAAATTGCAGTTGAGCGACCGTGCTAAAACCACGGAATCCTGGAGTGCCTAACACCTTCTCCCATGTTAATAGAATTCCTTATCCAGGTTTCTAGTTTCGCAGACTGTAATACAGAGTCATAGATTTCCTCGGTTCGAGATTAAACCGGTGACTTGGGACACCATTATTTTCCCAAGTGGCAACTCTGAAAATTAAATAAATTGATCTCGTTCCGACTGTCCTTTAAGTGGAAAAACTCCTTCACTAATTATTATTATATCCCTTCTCGGGGTGTAGTATTAAACAGTGGCACATTACATTTACGTTATGTATGTGCGCGGTAATAAAGGAGGTGTGACAGCTCTGGCGACTCTGCTGGGGACTAATCGACCCAGAACTTCGGTTTAGGGTCTAAGAATTCGAGCTCAGTTTAAATTGCTATTTTTGCTTATATCTGATTTTATTATATGTTTTGATTAATGTGCTACATGTTTACCGCTTTGATATTACGTGAACTGTGTATATAAACTGTGCCGAAAACCTTTCTCTCCTTGCCTCCGGGGATGTGATTACTGGTTGAGACTCCCCTTTCTGTTAGTGTCAATACCAAAAATAAGAAAAAGAGGCTGGATAAGTTACAAAGCCGAATGATCCCGCGGGTCACCGGTACGTAGCCCCCTCCTCGATCCGAGTTGTCCGCTCGGGTACACAGTCTAGTATCACCAAAAAAAAATCACGATATTGAGCCTAAATTAGGATGATTATTTGCATCATGTTTTGACTTAGGGGACTCAACACAGGGGTTGGGTCCCTCTAGGATAGGTAACCAGATATAGTATGACCTCGTATGAGTATTTCGCATGTTGCATTTATTTGTCCTGGGCCCGCATGATGACCAACTTTTAAACGTTGAAGGATATAATAAAAGAAAAAGAAAAGAAGGTGTAAATAAAAAAATAAAAAAAATATAAAAAAAAAAGCCAGCCCGTTCTGTTTTTTAAAAAAAGGATAGTTTTTGTTTGGGTCAAATCAAGATTTTTCTTACGCCTAAAAACTACCTTAATAAATGTGCAGAATGAGAACGAGTCAGAATACAACCGAAGCTATCATAAACAAGGTCCCCTCAAGTTTGCATATGTGGTGGAACGACTTGGGCAAGCAAGGACAAGACGCAGTTAAGCTGTACCTGGGGGATCTAGTGAGGCTACTAAATATTCCCCCGAGAAGAGACATCATACGAGCCCTGATCTCATTCTGGGATCCGTCACACAATGTGTTCCACTTTTCAGACTTTGAACTCACGCCAACATTGGAAGAATTGGCCGGATAGATCGGAAGACCAAAAGTCCCTATGAGGGAACAGTATCTCATTGCACCAAGGGTCGTGACAGTACATAGGTTTTTGGATACCGTGAAAATCCGCAGAACTTTACACAACCCAGATTTATCAGAAGGATTCTGCACTTTAGCATTTCTATATGACAAATATGGTCATTATGGGGGTTTCAACAAACACAAAAGCAAAATCTGCAGTGGAGAAAACCATTTGAAATGGGAAGAGCATAGACACATCGCCTTCATGATAGCTTTCCTAGGTTCACTGATATTTCCCAGAAAGGACGGGAATATCAACATACATGTGGCAGGGGTCGTCAACACTTTGATGAAACAAGACAATAGTACTTTGGCTCCCATGATAATATCAGATATCTCTCGTGCACTCACTATTTGCAAAGCTGGAGGGGTCTTCTTTGAAGCTTGCAATGTATCGCTCCAAATGTGGATGATCGATCACTTATGTCGTCGCCCGCAGTTTATGAGGTATAGTTTATCGGAGAAAACCTGTATAGAAGAATTCCCTACAAGGGTCGAGGGATATGATTTGCCAGAGGGGACTAGCGGATGGATACGACTCTTGCGTTTGATCCCAGCCAGCAAGATAGAATGGACATTTGGCTGGCTACCCGTGGACGAAGTCATATATGCATCGGCCATGGAATCATATTAATTACTAATGGGCCTCAACAGCATCCAGCCCTACGCGCCATGTCGAGTATTGAGACAGTTAGGACGATGCCAAATAATCCCAAAATAAGAAGACCTCAGCCCCACATGTGGTTGAAATTGGACCGGGAGGACAGTTCCCTGAAGCGTTGGTCCGGAAGATTTGGAGTGAGTGTCAAACATTGAAGATAGACACTCGGGTGCGAGATCGAGCCCGAGGCGAAGTATCGTCAGAATACCCTGCATGGTATAGCAGAGAACTGGAGCACCAAAGGCCCACAAAAAGGCCCCACCTCAGGGATTTTGCTGAAGCGTCACAAGAACAATGGGACTGGTTGGCCAAGGAAGAAGCTTATAGAACGAAGATTAGCAAGATAGAGCAACGGACACAAGATCTCCAATTTGAAAAGGATATGCAAGCTGCCGCCAGCGAAGGAGATAAAAAGAAGTTGGCACAAAAAAATGACTTCTTGAAATCTCAAATCCGGCAAATGCAAATAGATGCTGCAGACTGTTGAGGAGTCGATCAGACGAGAAATTGATAAAGGGTTTAAAAAATCAAGTCGCAGATGTCCAAAAAGAATTGGAAGAGTCGAAGGCCCAGACGATGAGGATCCGCGCTAGCTGGAGAAGGGAGGCACATCAACAGGCACTTCATCTACAACGAGTGGAAAAAGATTATACTGAGATTATCACTAAAATAAGGGAAGCGAATGCTACCCTCAGGGAGCGGGTTTTCAAACAAGCCCGGGATGCCAGAGAAGACCTCGACCGTTGTTACAATTTGATGGCACGACTGCAAGAACAAGTGGACAGACTCTTAGACCGAATCACCAACAATGTTCATATATTAGGAGCAAAAAACCAGCGGATAGAACAGCTACTCAGAGAAAGGGACAGGATCAAGGACAGAATTGAGGAAATCGGGCATTATGTCACCATGAAGTGCTAAGCTTGTGAACAAATGCCCCGCACCGCCCTTTTTGCTTCAGTTATGGACTATGTTCATCAGATCATGAGAGAGATAAGGGGACTACACAGGGACCTCACACTAAGGCCCGCGGCAAGGCCGAACGATGCCTCGCGGGCCCCCAGGAATTTAAGAGCATTAGACTTTTGATTAAAAAATGTATTTTTGAAATTTTGAGTCAAGCTGGTTGGCATTTTATTTTTCTCGAGTCAAGCATTTCTCTTATTTTGTTGATTATTGTAAGACATGTTTTGTAACCGTAAGGGTTTTTGATATAAGAATTCCGGAATTTCGCCACAATCTTGTTATCAGAACTACGCTCGGTCTGATTCACGCCGGGACGTGATACGTAGGCAATCAACATAAGATTCGACCATCACCAAATGAGGTTAATAACAAATGAGGTTTTCAAAGATAAAAGTTGGAATGACGCATGCGATGAATACATGTAGAAATGGTTAATTGATTAGGTGCATTGCATCCAACGTGCGATAACATACCTGTTAAATTCAGTGAGCTAACAAGTTTGTTGCAATTTCCAGAAAAGTTTAGCAGTTGACTTGACAGAGTATACTGGCCGATCACCATTACCATACTAGATCAAAAGGTCCAATTCCAGCAAGCATGTCTAGTTCCGGCAAAAGTGTCGATGGGGAGAAAACAGAGATACAAATCATGAAAGAGGAGGTGGACCGGTTAAGACAACAAATGATAGAGATGCACCTAGCCTGGGCTAGGGGACAGTCATCACCAAATCTTCCTACTCTTACACCAGCACCAGAGCATCCACCCATTGATCCATCGACAAGTGCCCCGATATATCCATATTATCAAGGGGAAAACCCTTATGCATCCTAGGTTCCACCAGCTAGACAAAATACTCCTCCTCCGGTTACCCCTGTTTTTGTGGCACCTCCACCTGCTACTTTACAGAAGTCGTCTAGTGAACCGCTTTTTCAAATCCATGACAATCATTGTTATTCTCCCGAGCCTACCTTTAAGGCTCCTGAACCGCATTCATACACCCCTCACTGAGATAACCCGACAGAACTGAAAAAGTACGTCAAAAGTTTGGAGCATGAGGAAGTTATTCGAAAGGTTAAAAGCCTGGAGCAGTCCTTCAGGAATATGCATGGTTTGGGTAACCAGTTCAGTGTCGCTTACAAAGACCTGTGTCCATTCCCAGATGTCCAGTTGCCAGCCGGGTTCAAAAAGCCCAAGTTTGACTTATACGAAGGGCATGGTGACCCGGTAGCCCATCTTCGAGGTTTTTGTAGTAAAATGCGAGGAGCCGGAGGACGAGACGAGATTCTGATAGCTTACTTCGGTCAGAGTTTGGGGGGATCTGCACTAGAGTGGTACACTAGGCAGGATCCCAGCATATGGTTTACATGGGATGATTTGGCTCAAGCATTCATCGGCCAGTTCCAGTATAATCTTGAAATAATCCGTGATCGCTTATCATTGCTAAAGTTAGATAAGAAACCCGCCGAAAGTTTTAGAGAATTTGGTTTCCGCTGGAGAGAACAGGCAGCAAGGGTAGATCCGCCGATGAGAGAGAATGAGATGGTGGATTACTTCCTACATACACTGGAGCCAACCTATTTCGGACATTTGGTGACGTCTGTGGGTAAGTCATTCACTGAGGTGATAAAGATGGGGGCTATGATCGAGGAAGGCTTGAAAGCTAACAAGATCATGAGTTATTCAGCGTTGAAAGCCACCACTCAAGCTATTCAAAGTGGCACCGGAGGAGTGTTTGGAAAAAAGAGGAAAGAAGAGGTCGCGACAGTCGATTCCGGAGCATGGTTCAGGAACAGAGGTCCCGCACCCCAGTATAATTCGCCACAGCCCCACCAACAAAATTACTCTCACAATCCATATAGCCATCCACAACACTATTACCCAACACCAGATGCTCAATTTACCGTCCATCATGCCCAATCATATGCCCCACCTCCCATCCAGGCACCATGGCGTGTGCCAAATCCACAGAATAATTACCCACCCCCAAGAGCCTATAGAAATCCCACGGGTGCGGGCTTTCGTCCGAATCAAGCCTTCAAGAACGACAGAGCACCAAGGACGAAGACCTTCACTCCCTCGGGAGAGTCTTACACCAGTTTGTTCCACCGATTGAAGCAAGTAGGGTTGTTAAATACGGTCGAGGCTAAGCTACCAAACCCTCTTCCAAAGAATCTGGATCATTCAATAAATTGTGCATACTGCTCAGGATGTCCGGGGCATGACACAGAAAAGTGTTGGAGGTTGAAAACAGCTATCCAAGAACTCATCGACACTCGCCGAATTGAAGTCCAGACTCCTGCGAAGCCCAACATCAACCAAAATCCACTCCGAACTCATCATGAGACCAACATGATCGAGTTGGTACGGGTAGAAGAGGGAAAGAAGAAAACCTCTCAGACCGTAATGATGATCAAGTCTAGTGGGGTAGGAATGAAAAAGGGGCCAAGCCTTGATGAGTCACTCATCTGCAAGAAGGACGTACAAGAGGGGTCGGAAGTAGAAAAGGGAAGTGTGAACAAAGTGCCCATGAGGCCAGAGGGAGTAAAAATAGTTGTACCAAGGGCAGCAACCAAACCCGTCTTGACTATAGCAGGTGTTCGAGTGGATCATTTCATCATCAAGCCAGCAATACAGTTGCCGATAGTTGATAGCAAAGCTATTCCATGGAATTATGATCGGGTCACGACAACTTACAAAGGAAAAGAAGTTAAAGAGGAAGTCTGCGAAGCGCAAGGTTTGACCCATTCGGGGAGATGTTTTGCCCCTGCGGAATTGAGGAAGACTACTCCGGCAATACTGAAAAAGCCGGTAACTGACGAAGAGGCAGAAGAATTCCTGAAAAAGATGAAGCTGCATGATTATTCTGTCTTAGAACAGCTGAAGAAAACTCCTGCGCTAATCTCATTGTTGTCCTTATTGATACATTCTGAAGAATACCGGCAAGCCTTGATGAAAGTTTTGAATGAGGCCCATGTACCCGATAAAATCTCTGTGAGTGAATTGGAAAAGATCACCAATAGGATCTTCGAAGCAAACCGGATCACCTTCACCGATGATGAGTTGCCTGAGGAAGGCACCGAGCACAACAAGGCTTTATATCTTACGGTAAAATGTGAAGAGTCGGTGGTTACCAAAGTCCTAGTCGATAATGGGTCCAGTGCGAACATTTGTCCTCTCTCTACACTAAACAAGTTGAAAGTGGATATCGGCAGGGTACGCAAGAACAGCATATGCATCCGAGGGTTTGATGGAGGAGGCAAGGCATCGGTCGGGGACATAATATTAATCTTGACAATCGGACTTGTGGAGTTCACCATGGAATTCCAGGTGCTGGACATGGTAGTTTCATACAACCTTCTGATAGGACGACCGTGGATCCATGCTACAAAAGTGGTTCCATCCAGCCTACACCAACTAGTCAAGTTTGAATGGGACCGACAGGAGATCGTAGTCCATGGAGAGAATGATCTACAACCAGGCACCATCGTCCCCTTTGTCGATACAGAAGAGGATGTTGGGCCATGGGTATACCAGGTCCGTGATGCGGTATCCGTCAACCGAGTTCCAGAAGGGGAATGCATTCTTAATGACAGAATAATTACTGCAGACGTCATGGTGGCTCAAGAAATGTTGAGAAACGGTTTCGTACCCGGCAAAGGTTTAGGTGCATCTCTGCAAGGAATCATACAACCGGTATCTGTGGTTGAAAATGTGGGAAACTTCGGCTTGGGATTCAAGCCAACACCGGAGGACATCCAGCGAGCCAAGAGGAATAAACAGAAGACACGGGTTCTCCTAAAGCCTGTTCCGCATCTTTCTCGGTCTTTTATCAGGTCCGGGATAAGAGGACATCCGACGACAAAGGTTTCCAGTCCTATGGTTAGGCCATACGAAGAGTTCTTGAGAAAGTTCGAGGACTTATTCTCGGATGTATGCATGCTAGAGGATGGCGAAGGACCCAGCCATGCCGAGATACAGTTTGTGGGACCGAAAGTAAAGTTGAATAATTGGAAGGCTACTCCTCTCCCTATCCGGAATGAGTCTTGGTAGTTTGTTTTTGGATTGTTTTCTTTCAGATTTTGTGTTGTGGCTGTCCCCGGAGTAAAATCCATTTGTTTTAGTTCATTTCATTTGAGTATGCAAGCTTGTGTTTCCTTGTACTGTTCCCATTAATGAAATTTTGTTCCCTTTGTTTCTAATTTTGTTTATTTTCCTTCTTTTTACTTTTCTGAGCAGCTTTCTTTCAACTGATCCTAATGATATGGCATGCTTAAAGATTAATCAACACAGTCTAGAAAGTCAATCGGGTTTGGAAATAATAACGCATGAAATGAAAAGTGACGAGAGTGAATCGAAATACGGTGATGATGAAACCGTAGAAGAAATCGGCGAAGAATTAAGTCACTTCGAGGAAAAGCCCAAACCTAATCTAAATGATACTGAGGCTGTTAATTTGGGAGATACAGATGATGTTAAAGAAACCAGAATAAGTGTCCATCTCGAACCCAACCTGAGAGAATAATTGATCAAAACGCTCATGGAGTTTAAAGACGTTTTCGCGTGGTCATACGAAGACATGCTAGGACTCAGCACTGATCTAGTGGTTCACAAATTACCCACTGACCCGTCATGCCCTCCCATCAAGCAAAAACTGCAGAAATTTAAGACGGAGATGAGTGTAAAGATCAAGGAGGAAGTAACCAAGCAGCTGCAGGCGAAAGTCATTCGTGTCACTCGATACCCTGATTGGTTGGCTAACGTAGTACCGGTGCCAAAGAAAGACGGAAAGATCAGAGTATGAGTGGACTATCGCAATCTCAACAAGGCGAGCCCTAAGGATAATTTCCCGCTTCCCAATATCCATATCCCGATTGATAATTGCGCCGGACGTGAAATCGGATCCTTTGTGGACTGCTACGCGGGATATCATCAAATCTTGATGGATGAAGATGACGCAGAAAAGACGGCTTTTATCACACCCTGGGGAACTTATTGCTACCGGGTAATGCCATTCGGTTTGAAGAACGCAGGGGCAACATACATGAGGGCGATGACTACGGTATTCCATGACATGATACACAAAGAAATTGAAGTGTACGTGGATGATGTGATCATAAAATCTAGACGTCAAGAAGACCACATTGTCGACCTCAGGAAGTTTTTCCAAAGACTTCGAAGATATGATATCAAGCTCAATCCGGCCAAATGTGCATTCGGAGTTCCATAGGAAAGTTGCTAGTATTCATCGTCAGCCGACGGGGCATTGAGTTGGACCCATCCAAAATCAAGTCCATCCAGGAGTTACCCCCACCAAAGAATAAAATAGAGGTAATGAGTTTGCTGGGAAGATTAAATTACATCAGTAGGTTTATTGCTCAGCTTACAGCAACCTGTGAACCCATATTCCGTCCGTTGAAGAAAGACGCTGCGATAGAATGGACGACAGAATGTCATGAAGCGTTTGACCAAATCAAAGGGTATCTGTCGAACCCACCCGTACTAGTTCCGCCTAAACCGGGTAGACCCCTGATTCTTTATCTAACGGTTTTGGAGAATTCGTTTGGCTGCGTACTTGGGCAGCATGATCTTACTGGCAGAAAGGAACGGGCCATTTACTATCTCGGTAAGAAATTCATGGTCCACGAGGTTAAGTACACTCATTTGGAAAAGACTTGTTGTGCTTTGACTTGGGTAGCCCAAAAGCTGAAACATTATTTGTCTTCTTACACTACTTACCTCATTTCACATTTGGATCCATTGAAGTATATTTTCCAGAAGCCTATGCCTACAGGGAGGTTAGCAAAATGGCAAATACTACTTACAGAATTCGACATCATATATGTGACAAGGACGGCTATGAAAGCTCAAGCCCTAGCCGATTACTTAGCGGAGAATCCCGTGGATGATGGATACGAACCTTTGAGGACGTATTTTCCAGACGAAGAAGTATTGCAAATTGATGGGTTAGAGTTAATCGAGGATCCAAGGTGGAAGCTTTTCTTCGACGGAGCGGCGAACGCAAAAGGAGTCGGAATAGGGGTTGTGCTTATCTCTGAAACGGTTCATCATTATCCTGTTACTGCTCAACTGCGTTTTCATTGTACCAACAATATGGCTGAGTATGAGGCATGCATCTTAGGGTTGCGATTAGCGGTAGACATGGATGTACAGGACGTCTTGGTCTTGGAGGACTCGGACCTTCTGGTACATCAGATTCAGGGAGAATAGGAAACGAGAGATTTGAAGCTTATCTCATATTGTCAATGTTTACACGATCTGACTAAGCATTTCTGATCAGTAGAATTCAGGCATATCCCAAGGATACATAATGAGGTTGCCGATGCTTTGGCTACGTTGGCATCAATGTTACATCACCCGGATAAGATTCATGTTGATCCATTACATATTCAGATCCGGAATCAACATGCTTATTGCAATATGATAGGAGAAGAGATGGATGGTGAGCCATGGTTTCATGATGTCAAGGAATACCTCAGGTTATGAATATACCCAGAGCAGGCAACTGGAGATCAAAAGAGAGCTATTCGGCGGTTGGCGAACGGATTTTTACTTAGTGGAGGGGTGCTATACAAAAGAACCCCAGATTTGAGATTGTTGAGATGCATAGATGCAAGTCAAGCCACAACAGTGATGACAGATATACACTCCGGAGTTTGTGGGCCACACACGAGCGGATATGTATTGGCAAAGAAGATTCTTCGAGCAGGATATTACTGGCTCACTATGGAGCGTGATTGTGTAAGTTTCATGCGAAGATGCCATCAGTGTCAGATACATGGAGATTTGATTCATTCTTCACCGACTGAATTGCATACAGTGTCAGCACCATGGCCGTTTGTTGCATGGGGTATGGATGTTATTGGACCTATAGAACCTGCGGCTTCCAATGGTCATAGGTTCATTCTGGTAACGATCGATTATTTTACCAAGTGGGTGGAGGCCAAAACCTTCAAATCAGTGACCAAGAAGGTGGTGGTGGACTTCGTACATTCCCATATTATCTGCAGGTTTGGAATTCCAAAGATAATCATCACAGATAACGGTGCCAATCATAACAGCGGATTGATGAAGGAGGTATGTCAACAGCTCAAGATTACACACCGAAATTCCACACCATATCGTCCCAAAGCAAATGGTGCGGTTGAGGCAGCAAACAAGAATATAAAGAAGATATTGAGGAAGATGGTAGAAGGGTCTAGGCAATGGCATGAAAAGTTACCATTCGCACTCTGTTGGGTTATCGCACTACCGTCCGGACTTCGGTAGGTGCAACTCCTTACTTGTTGGTGTACGGGACCGAAGCAGTAATACCAGCAGAAGTTGAAATCCCATCCCTCCGAATTGTCGCTGAAGCTGAGATTGATGACGATGAGTGGGTCAAAACCCGATTGGAGCAATTGAGCTTGATCGATGAAAAGAGATTGACAGCAGTATGTCATGGCCAATTGTATCAAAAGAGAATGGCGAGAGCATATAACAAGAAGGTACGTCCCAGGAAATTTGAAGTGGGACAGCATGTGCTGAAGAGAGTTCTACCACATCAGGCCGAAGCAAAAGGCAAGTTCGCTCCAAATTGGCAAGGACCATTTGTTGTGACTAGAGTATTATCCAACGACGCTCTATGTCTAACTGATATTGAGGGAAGATGCACCGATATGGCTATCAATTCTGATGCAGTCAAGAGATATTATGTGTAATTCTTTAATGTATTCGTCAACGTTTGGTTTCCTTTGTTTGTATTTGGCATTTTTCTGAGAATGAAAATGACAGAGGTAATTATTTCTACTACCCAAACACTTTAACCCTTGTTTTCCCCTTTGAGCATTAATTATTCTTTCATATACCCTCTTCTGGAATCCTCAAGGAAGATATATAACAAAATAGAAAAGGAAACAAAGAAAAGACACAAGAAAAAGTGAACTACGTTTGACCTGATTCCTCAAGAAGGATGCGTAGGCGCCACACGGCTCGGTCATAATAAAATAAAAATCAAAGATTTCCCAAGCAACAAAACTGGGGCAGAAGTCATGTTTCGTTTAAAAAGATAGTGTGGATTTCGAAAGTCGTAATAAGCTACATGATGAGGTTAAATCCCTTTTTCTCTAGCCTCACACACAAAAAACCGCATTAATGACCAAAAAAGACCTCTCGATCAGTATTTGAGAAAAGCCAAGTCATGCAAATGAAAGCTACGAATGGCACTCCGATCGTCGACTGAGTGTAGGATTCACAAGTTAAAATGGGTAGCCCTTTAGAGGGAATTTCGAGGATAATACCCCAGCACACCGCATGGAAAGAAAGCGAAATGAGAGAGTCTTAATGGTGAAAACCCTTGCGGGCACCTTAAGGTGAAGAAAGTTGAGAGAAATAAAATGAGAGAGTCTTATGGTGAAAACCTTTACAGGCACCCTAAGGAGACGGGAGGTCGAGAGAAATGAGAGAATATCATTAGTGAAAACCCTTTGAAGGGCACTATGAGGTGACAAGGCGAGATGGTTACAAGGTGTCCGCATGAGACAAGGTTGGGACATTCGTTTGCTTCTAGCAAAACGCAGCCGTCAGAAAGTGATTGACATAAATACACTGGGTAGATTAATCTCGAAGGCACGGCATAACCATTGGATCAGTTATACATTCAGAAACGTTTTCCCTTTTTGTCTTTTGCGGTCCGCACTCTTTATTTTATTTTCTTCTGTCATTTTTCTCTCTTTTTAAAGATTTTTATGTTTATGTCGAAAATTGACTTTTCAAAGCTTACTACCAAGTCTCCCAAAGCGGTACAATGAAGATGAATAGGCGTGGAACAAGGCAATAAGGCAAAAGACGTTCCGATATTAAGATTGGATCGACATGGTTGATTGGAAGGTTCAGAGGAATTACGGAGTAGGACGGACACATATTACACATCCAGAAGATAGTTTCTCACAACAGATCATCGACTAAGAGGGTCGGATCATACTGAAGTTTGGAATTAAAAAAAAAGAGAGATGAGAGATCATCTGTGGAAAGAGCACCATCCCCAGCAAGTATCAACGTCATCCCCAAAGTTCTAGGAAGGTAAAGCAGCTAAAAGAAAAGGAGAATTACCCCAGCAAGAGCGGCACGACCACTCACTGCATTTTGAAACTAACAATTTTTCTTTGATTTAAAACAGGAAAAGAGGGTTCATCGGCGGAGAAGCATGCCACCTAGAAGTTTATCAAACTGGGGCAGAAAATTTTCTCCCATTGCGAAAATTTTCTTGAAAGAAAATACCCAGTGGATAAGGATAGAAAGCAACACAAGATTTTGGGAAGAAGGAAAATACCAGATTCGAGCGGAGTAGTTTTGAAAGACGTCGGATAACACGAGGGAGTGTTCTTTGAGCATGGTGCCATCCCCAGTAGTTCTTGGAGAAATGAAACACTGACTTCGAGATTCCCCCAGTAACATTATATCCCATAAGTTTTTCAAGGAAGCAAAAGCGTAAGTCCCGAAGGAGGTTTGGAAAGAGGAAAAAGGAAAAGGGATTCCCCGCCAGGGTAATCCTCAGTTAATGACATTTCAATCCCCAACGAGCCCGAGAGAGAATAAAGGTTGAAGGAAGTAGAAAAGGAGGGAATAAAGAAAACTTCTCCAGTAGCATTATCCCCAACAGTTAAGTAAACAATTCCAAAGATATCCCCAACAGTCAGGGGAAAATAACACGACCCAGGAGGAAAGCGATCCCGAAACAAGGCAATTCAGAAGAAAGGGTGGCCCAAGAGACGATGCAGGAAGAATGAAAATGGTACAGGAAGCAAAGGAAGGCGATATGGATGGGATGGAGTTAGTGAGTTGTAAGTTGAAATCAGGGAGCCCGCCTGAAGAATGGAGTGGCGATTTAGTTTCGAAGTTTATGAGTTGAAGTCAGGGAGCCCGCCTGAAGAATGGAGTGGCGGTTTAGTTTTGAGTTGTAATTGAAGTCAGGGAGCCCGCCTGAAGAATGGAGTGGCGATTTAGTTTTGAGTTGTAATTGAAGTCAGGGAGCTAGCCTGAAGAATGGAGTGGCGATTTGGTTTTGAGTTGTAAGTTGAAATCAGGGAGCCCGCTTGAAGAATGGAGTGGCGATTTAGTTTTGAAGTTTATGAGTGGAAGTCAGGGAGCCCGCCTGAAGAATGGAGTGGCGATTTAGTTTTGAGTTGTAATTGAAGTCAGGGAGCCCGCCTGAAGAATGGAGTGGCGATTTGGTTTTGAGTTGTAAGTTGAAATCAGAGAGCCCGCCTGAAGAATGGAGTGGCGATTTAGTTTCGAAGTTTATGAGTGGAAGTCAGGGAGCCCTCCTGAAGAATGGAGTGGCGATTTAGTTTTGAGTTGTAATTGAAGTCAGGGAGCCCGCCTGAAGAATGGAGTGGCGATTTCGTTTTGAGTTGTAGTTGAAGTCAGGGAGCCCGCATGAAAAATGGAGTGGCGATTTAGTTTCGAAGTTTATGCAGTTGAAGTCAGGGAGCCCGCCTGAAGAATGGAGTGGCGATTTAGTTTTGAGTTGTAGTTGAAGTCAGGGAGCCCGCCTGAAGAATGGAATGGCGATTTAGTTTTGAGTTGTAGTTGAAGTCAGGGAGCCCGCCTGAAGAATGGAGTGGCGATTTAGTTTTGAAGTTTATGAGTTGAAGTCAGGGAGCCCGCTTGAAGAATGGCGTGGCGATTTATTTTGAAGTTGTAGCTGAAGTCAGGGAGCCCGCCTGAAGAATGGAGAGGCGATTTAGTTTTGAAGTTATAATTGAAGTCAGGGAGCCCGCCTGAAGAACGGAGTGGCGAGTTATTATTTTTGAAGTTGTTGTTGAAATCAGGTGCCCGCCTTAAGAATGGAATGTCGATTTTTGATTAGAGTTTGTTGATAAAGTCAGAAGCCCGCCGGAAAAGCAGAACGTCGTCTCAATTTCCAAGATTTGATAAGGATAGTGAAGAATCGGAAAGTGACTGAGTGTAACGGAAATCCCCAGCATGAATCCAAGTTCATAATCGGAAAGAAGGCAACAAGGATCAGAAAGATAGATTCAGACTTCGAAGGAGAATAGTTCGAAGATCACAAGGAAAGGACCAATGGTCGGAGTTCGGCAATCAAGATAGGCCGAAATAACAATTGTCAGAAGAGAAGAAGCATGTGAAGAAACATCAGAGCCAGCAGGATGGCAATGAACATGACAAGATCAAGCCGAAAAGATAGATAAGAATTTGCAATACTATAACTTAGTCTAGCTTCTTATTTTCGTTTAGCACGATGTAATAAGGGGATCAGTTAAGCAGTGGCATCAGCAGCAACAATAGTAACAGCAAGATTACAGCAGTTATGGTAGTCCCAACTACCAAAATTTCCCGAACTACATTGACTTGATTCCCTTTTAGCCAAGGATATGTAGGAAACCTTTTGAAGCAAAGGTTCGGTCAAACTTTTCCAAAAAATGTGCTTCTACAGAGTGCTCAAACAGGCAAAAATCGCTCGTATCCGCTCACTTATCTTTGCACAAAAACTCTTCATGTTTCCGCGCAAAGAGGGGCAGCTGTGAGCACGTGATTTTTGCCCTATATGAGAATTACTCCCAAAAATTCAAAATGAAATAATCTTTCGTTGTGTGCTATTTTTAGATTTTTTGTGGCATTTTTGGATAACTGTTTGTATTTGTCTAAGCGTGTTTGTTTGTTTAAATTAAGAAAAATACAAAAAAAAATATGTTGCATTTGCACATAAAATTCAAGTTTACAATTAACAGTAATTAAGTTTGTTTTACGAAAATAAAAAACAAATATAACGAAATAATGTATTTTTACATTTTTGTCATTTAATGTACAATTGTGTGATTTTTGTTTTAATTGATATTTAGTCTAGAATGCTAATTATTAATCAAAAGTTAATTAATATTTTAGTAAGTATATTTTGGTTTCACAATTTATTTTAGAATTTTGATTAAAATTTGTTAATTAAAAGAAGAAAAGGAAAGGGTTAAAATTGAGAGAAAATTCGGATTGGGCCCAGACTCTTTAATTAATTTCAGGGCCCAAACAAGATACCCAATCCAAACCCCTTTACCCATAATCAGACCCAACCCATATCCATCTCCAACCCGCCCCATAATTTTTTTAATCTGAGCCGTTGGATGTAATAATCCAACGGTCCAGATTAATCAATCAACTTTCAATATACCAAAACACCCCCAAACCCATTTTCTCCTCTTCATTTTCACCCTCTGCGTCTCTCAAGCCTCATCTCTTCAGAGATGAGGAACCCTAGCCGCCACCCTTTCTTTTGCCCAAAAACCCGGCGGCGACGCCACGGCCAGTCACCTAAACCATCACCCCAGAATCCCCAAACTCTCATCTCCACGAATTCTGGCCTCGCTTCATTCAAATCAAAACCAAAGACCCCAAACCCCAATTTGAGCCTATGAACCCTAGAAATCCAAGATGGGTTTTCCGGCTAAAATCATAGATGTTTGAGGTCTAATGAACCTTAATCTAGGTATTCTCATTTCCAGAATACCCCGATTAAGGTCCAAGGCTTCAAAATGTTCGAGTACAAGCTAGTCCGGGGTCCGGTCCGAGTTCTAATTTGTTCTATCATGGTACTTTCCCTTTTCCTTCTTCTAGCTATGTTTAATTTTGTAGATGTTTATTAATTGTTGATTATTTTATCTTTCTGCTTTTCCTTTGTGAATTCTCGGCTCTTCTACTCCATAAGACCTTTATTTGGTCAATTGTTCTTTCTGTTTTGTTCATTTGAATGTGTTTATGCATTTGGTCCTTAGAAGTTGAACAGGGAATAGGGATTCATTTGAGAAATAGAGAGCTGAGACATTAAGTTGAGATTTGGCCCTTAGAAGTTGAAAACAGATTCGATACCTGAGAGTATAAGTTGAACATACTGTTCCATTGAACTCTTGTTTCAGTTTCAAGTTCAATTGGGTATTTGAGTGTTGGTTATCACTGCTGGGTCTTACAGGATAAAAAAGCATTGCATATATTGCTGGAAATTCTTATTTGTTTGGTGTTGGTGTGACTGTTTGGTTCTGCTACAATTGTTCATGGGTTGTCGACTGTTTGAACCACATTTGATCCTTGCTGTTGTATTACTGTTGGTATTGTTGTTGCTGATCTTCTCCTCCCATTACCATTTCAGGTACACAACCCTTGTAACTTCAAGTGATTGATTGGACTATGAAATGAAGTTGTTTCTGATATATTGATCCTTTTATTCTACTGAATTTGCATTTTTCTTATTGGACTATTTTATAACTAGAGTGTTGGAGAGTTTTTCTTAACACATAGACACGAGTTGAATTTGTGTTCATATATGAGTATTTGAATTCAATAGTATAGTTTGATGTAAGTTAAATCCAGGATTTGTATTATCAGGAACAAAAAATCAGAAACGTAAAAGGGGGTAGTTAGTTTGAAATCGAAAATCAGTGGGAATAACCACTGTTTAGTTTTAACCACAGCACTACTCGTATACTTAGAACAATAGCTACTGTTTTAAAGTGTATTGAAGTAAAATTCCTGTCATTGATTTGTTATTTACAGTTGGATAAGTGAATTAGCTATTTTAGATTTTAGTTTGTATTTTATCCCCCCAAATTAGATTACGAATGCAATTAAAATAACTCAATTAATAAGAATGAGTTTCAAATTAAATAACAATGACATATGGGCTGCCAAAGCCACAATTCTGGGCACATTTGGCCCAATTACACTGAAATGCCCAGAACGAGACTGTCAGGAAATGAACACACGCATGGGCTAACAGCCCAGTTCGTTTTCTCTTCTGTATTGGGCTCATTTGAAGCCCAAAGTTTTAAACACTCATTTAATACAACTGTAACAACCCTTTTAGAATAAATTGGTACCTTGGTTTATTATTAGAGGTCAATTAGGTAGAAAATCATAGTCGTGATAGGATAACCCTTTAAAATAATGAGACAAGCCTCGCCAAGCAAAAATACATAATTGCGGAGCACTCAATTAATTGTTATATAAACTTAGACTCAGGAAGACCGTTTAGTAAATTTCACGGTCTTTTCCCAAAATTAATAACACGATAGATTCTTTTAGGCACGACTTTAACAAAATACTTTCATAATTACGGGTGCGCATTTATGTGACCCAAATCTTACTCGCGGCGAAGCTGAAATACATTAAAGTCACAGGCGTACTGGTTGCGGTGTGACTCGAAATGTGTTTTCATGACGTCACAATTCTTCTAAAATTCAAAAAAGCAAAACATTAAAAGCACATAGTTAAAATATATAAAGAAAACAGATAAAAACAAAAATTGCAGTTGAGCGACCGTGCTAAAACCACGGAATCCTGGAGTGCCTAACACCTTCTCCCGGGTTAACAGAATTCCTTATCCAGGTTTCTAGTTTCGCAGACTGTAATACAGAGTCATAGATTTCCTCGGTTCAGGATTAAACCGGTGACTTGGGACACCATTATTTTCCCAAGTGGCGACTCTGAAATTAAATAAATTGATCTCGTTCCGACTGTCCTTTAAGTGGAAAAACTCCTTCACTAATTATTATTATATCCCTTCTCGGGGTGTAGTATTAAACAGTGGCACATTATATTTATGTTACGTATGTGCGCGGTAAAAAAGGAGGTGTGACATAGGTGTTCTCAACTGAGAACACCCCGATTAAGGTCCATTGGACCCAAAATGGATGAGTCCAGTTAAGCCTAGTGTCGTTTGTTCTTGAGCCTTAACAGATAAGTGCTTCTTTTTATTTTATTCTTATTTATATTGTATGTTGTATTTGTTTGCATGTTAGTTAATTTAGGTGTTTTTTATTATTTTTCTCTTTCATTTCTGTTCATCCTCCTGAGACCTTTCATTTGGTCGTTCGTTTCTGTTTGTTTGATTATTTGATTGTTATTGTGAGTTTTTGTTCAATCTGCTAGAATAGTCTAGTTCATGTTAAGATTCCCACTTGAAAATCATTGAAATCCTCGAGCCTAACTATTATACCTTGATTAAATGATTATTAGCTACCTAGTGTAGTTCACATAATCGGTTAATTAAGTGTCGTCAATTAATTTGCTTGAAAGAAACATGATAGTAGTTCATCGTCGTTTTCCAGTATGTTTACCATTTTAGTCCTATGTGTTAAATTTGTGATGAATTGAACCTATTGTGTTTAGTTTGTTTTGTTCATTTGGTTTAAATCCCTTGTTCTTCATAGTTTGTCTCCGTTCCCTGATTGATACCATTTTTGGTTTCTTTTGTTCTCCTGTGTGAATTTGGTTGAATAGGGTTGATAAGTGGTTATAGCTGTATAATTTCATAGTTAACAATCAAGTGTTAGCTGTAATTCAGAAGGGTTTAAGTACAAGTGTTTAAGGCTTAGAGCAGAACAATAATTCTCAAAGGTTAAGGGGTAGTTTTAAGATAACAAACTTGGGAAAATGGTCTAGTTGAGTGAGCTGCCAATAAGTACTACAGACTACTAAACTAATGTGTTGTTTAATAATAGTTGGCTGTCAGGGAATATAATGGTCAGGGATTGAATTCTTAATTCATTGAGTGCTCTTAAGAGCTGAAAAATCAGAACACACATGGGGGGGAGGGGTTGATAAAAGGGTAGTTGGGCATGTGCAAGGCAATAACAAGAGAGAATTGGAAAGGTTAAAGGGTCTGGTTTTTGTCTATAAAAGGGGTGAGAGAGAGTACTAGTTTAAGGACAAGAGAACATACACGGAGAATATAAAGAGCAGAATATACACACACAGAGACTTCCAAACACACTAATACTAGGCATGGGATCTGGAAATACAATTTAGGAATTGGAGAGTTTAAAAATTCAGTGAGAAATACTGTTTCTTTGAAGCTTTCTTTTTTGCTTCATTGGTTTCATTTCTCTTCTTATTTGAGTTCACTAGATTAGCCTTAAGGAATTCGTGGTATTGTTGAATTGTCTTGGTTTAATCTGGCTTTTGTTTGGTTTCGAACTTCTTTTGGATTGCTCAACTCATTCCTAGGCTAATTGCTCGAATTCTGCTTACTACTGCTGCTGGAATTACTGCCCTTACTGATTATCTTTCTCTCATTTTGCTGTTCATGTACACATTTCGAGTCGACTTTGATGTATCTTCATCTATTAGCCACATGAAAAATAAAAATTGAAGCTGATTCTTTGTTAAAGATGAAGTTGTTTCCCTGTTTGAAATTGTTACTATATTGAATTTGATGAATTCGTTATGCCTTGATAATTGTATATCGTAATTGTATCCAAAACACCTGATTGGACTGAAATTTGTAACATAATGGACTGTTTAAGATTCTTTCAGCTACTTTGTGATAGTTTTAACTTGGCATTAGTTCTTCAATACAATTATCCTGTTAATAAGTCCCTTTTAATTATTATATGACTAGTTGTATCATAATGTGAAGCTAGGACGGTTGATCTGTTCACTTTGGTATTAGTAATAGTGTTCAAGTGATTAAATAAATTTCAGTGTGTTGCTAAGTAGGATTCGGGTAACAGTCATAGTTAAATGCAATAAAAGATGGAAGGATTGATAATCAGTTTTCACTTTGTTTAAATAAGCAACAACACCCCTTCTCTGTTAAAATCACTAACATTGGACAAGTATCGATCTAATATCTGTGATTTGCAACTAAAATCGTTTGATTTAAAGGTTCAGATAATATCATCGTATATTACATTGAAACTGTTAAGTTCATAATAGGAGTTTAATTTCAAATTAAAAACAAATTTTCTTTCGACAGTTGTGATTAGTATTGAAATTAGGACAAATATAATAATATCTCAACTGCACCAGTTTATGTCCATGTACGAGGTTAGCTACTCAAATAATGAAATATTCGGATAAAGCCTACGAAGTCACCAAGTATTCATGGTGATTCGATCCTGGGGCAATGGCCTTATAAGTGGCTTCGCTTAGGGTAGCTAGCTATTTCGCTTGGCTAAAATTGGGTTCATTGGCCTAGCTATTTTGGGCCCGGTTCAAAGGTCTCTTCATTTGATATAACTAGATTTTGAATATAATTAATTAAGATCTTTCTTTTATAGATATGGGGAAAATAATAATAGAAAATTTAGTTACTCAGTTTTAACCTTTAATGAATAATAATGAGACGAGACTCGTTAGAAAATAAAACACACGGGGCCCTCAAATAATTGATATAAAGCATGTAGATTTGAAAGGACCGTTTAACGAATTTCACAGTCTTTCCAAAAGATAACAACACGATAGAATCTTTAGGCACGACTTTAATAAATTTACTTTCCTAAATACGGGTGCATATTTATGTGACCCAAATCTTATTCTCGGCGAAACTGAAATGCATTAAAGTCACAGGCGTACTGGTTCCGGTGCGACTCGAAATGTATTTTCGTGATGTCACAAGTCTTCTAAAAATGATAAAGCGGAATATTAATAAATGCACATAAATTGAAACATATATATAGAAATCAGATAAAGACAAATACAACAGTTGAGCGACCGTGCTAGAACCACGGAATTCGGGAATGCCTAACATCTTCTCCCGGGTTAACAAATTCTTTATCCGGATTTCTGATTTTGCGGACCGTTAAACAGAGTCATAACTTCCTCGGTTCGGGATTAAAACGGGTGACTTGGGACACCATTATTTTTCTAAGTGACGACTGTGAAAATTAATTAATAAATCTCATTTCGAATGTCCTTTAAGTGGAAAAACTCCTTCCTTTTTATTATTATATCCCTTCCCGGGGGTGTAGTATTAATAAGCGGCATACATAAAAAAGGATGTGTGACAGGTGGGTTTAATACTGGAGCTCTTAAGAGCACAACGATCTTAGAAGAAGAGGAAGAAGAGAAGAAGCTAAACATCCTACTTTTGGAAAGCTTTCAAGAAGGGATATGGAGATGACATGTTCAAACTGTGGTGGATATGAACACAACAAGAGGAGTTGCCTTAAGAAAGCAAGGCCTGCAGGTTCTACTCCAGCAAATGCTTCATATGTACAAAGATATGGAGGAAGGAAGAGGCAGAGCAAGTAGAGGAAGAGGAACTGCTTCAACTCTAACTACTTTTGCCCCTGCAGCTGGTAGATGAAGAGAAATAGCTTCAACTCCATCTACTTATGTCCCTGCTGCTGCTGGTAGATGAAGAGGAACTACTACTAGTAGATGAAGAGAAACTGGTAGTAGTAGGGAAAGTTTTAGGATTGGACTATTTCAATCAAGTAGTGGGTTCACAAGTTTTTCTGTAAGTAGTTCAAAGTTAATTTTATATCTTGTTTGTTTTAACAACTTTACTAAATATTTTATGTTTTTGGGCAGTCTGGTGGAGGTAAGCCAAGAGTGGTCTCTCATGGTAGTAAAAAGAGGTCCTCGGCAGATATTTTGGAGTGTGCATACAAGCCAAGAAGTAGTCTAAAATGGAATGGTAGACCAACCATTACTAGAAAACAACTTGAAAGAACTGCTATAACTCGTTCAAGAACAAGAGCATCTCAATCCAATTTCAGTCAAGCAAGTTCATCAGCTCAGCCATCCAAGTTTAACCATTGAATTTTGTTATTGTCACTGTTACTTTATTTTGGAACAGTTCTAATTTCCCTTTGAAACTGTAATTTATTTTGGAACAGCACTAAGGTTAATTTGGAACTGCTATTTAGGTTTGCTTTTAGTGTTGTTATTTTGTTATGTAACATGTTGTTATTTTGGTGTGCTGTAAAACTCGGCAGGGTTATTTTTGTTAAGGCAGGCTGCTGCTATTAGGTGAGTGTAATGAACACATTTACTCTATGATGAAATATATTAAGGTGTTGTTTGATAAATTTTGGGCAGATGTGTCTTTAGTGTTGTATTAAATGTTGTTATTTTGGTATGTTGTTAAGCATTTGTATTGTCATTTTTGTATGTTATTTTTAGAAAATTACATCATTTGAGTTGAATATCAGCCACTATTTGACTGTGTTTCAGTATTTTATCAGTCATAATTTGAGGTGTGTTTTAACTGCACTCAACATCAACAAACTCAAACAAAGCATTTAACTCACACAACAACACAACATTAACAATTGCAAAAATATTTCATTCATTTCTAACAAAGGATAAAAAATCTACCAAAAACTTCATTCATTTTCTCACATTATATAACAATCTTTATAACTACCTAAAACAATCAACTTCAACACAATTACAATTAAAATCCGCACACACAATCTCCTCCAATTTTTTTGGTTTCTATTTTCCTTCAACAATGCATCAAATGCCCTATTCTTGTTCAGCAACCCCAAAATCACCACTTTCAAGTGCTCTAGAGTTGGGGGTCAAACCTCATAAAGAAATTACATTTCGATCGACTATCCCTCAGAAAAATTAAAGAGAAAAAATTATTAGAGACTATAAAATAGATTACAATAGTACAATTGATATTTACCTCATAAAATGGACATCTGTAAAATCGACGACCCAGATTATCAACACTCCATGACTGTATCACCACAACTTCTTCACCACAATAGTAAAATTTTCTCAGATTATGCATTTTCCCAAACACTTGAAATTTAACCAAAAAGAGAAGAAGAAATAGAAGAAGATTGTAATATTAGCTTCGAGCTTCAAGAAGCTGAATACATTTTAGCTTCAAGAAGATAAAATTATCCTCAATTTACAACTTTCAAGGAGGAAGAAAGAAGATGAAAATCGGATCCTACGGTAAATAGAAATGGGTTAAGACTCTTTTAATCTTTAAAAAATGGGTCCATGAAATGTGTTTTTGACCGTTTAGTAAAGACAGAAATTATCTTGAAATACTGTCCACGCACTCGATCAAGTTTGTATTACACATGCTTAGACCTGGTCAAAGGAGGTGTCTACTAGGCACAATTTAGAAAGGTTGTGTGCACGATTATTATAGTCCACAGAAAGTGTGTAAGCCGGATTTGGGCCATAGATCAGGTGACAACTTATGTAGTTTTCCTATTTTATGTGGCTATAAATTATTCTCTAAAGGTAAATTATTTTCAAATAACAAAATTGGTCATTCTTTTTGGCATAGACTAAAAAGAAAATAGATTTACATAAATTAAAATGGAGAAAGCAGTAGTTTTGAGAATTTATTGGAGTTGAACGTCGAGTATTAGCCTATTATTTTTTAGCTAGTTAGTTATAAATTGAAATATGAGCTATAAAATTGGAAAATAGCAAGTACAATTATTGTTATGTGAAATTTTGCATTGACGCCTAGAAAGCTGGTGCACTGAAACATTTTCAGAGAATTGAGAATGGCAGCAACGACCAACTAAAAGTCTAAAACCCAACCCGAAAAAAGGCCTATAAGAAGGGACACTTTGTGCTCTCCGCCCTGTAACTATTCCTCTTCGTGCTCTCCGCCACTTCCCCCAATTCCTTTCTCTATTTTTCTCTTGCTCTCTCTTTCTTTCCGTCCATCAAATGGCTTCTATTACAGGTTCATCTATTACCATGTCATGCTCCTTGAAGAAAAATCAGGTTTATCACTTTCCGATCAGCTTTTCCTTCTCTTGTTTTTTGCTATGATTTTGTTTTCGGAATTCTTTTTGTGGTGACTTTCAATATTTGGAGTGGAGTTTATCTGAATGTGATTGCATTGTAATGATTTTTTTAATGAAAATATGTTAATTTTACACCTTTCTAATTCCTTTATTTTTATATTAATCTCTAGAATATATTTTCATTCTTCTTTATTTTTTTTGTGTGTTTCAGTGTTTCTTGTCCTATTATTTCTCTCATGATTTAATTCTATGATTGATCAAAGGATTAGAAACCAAATTTCTCATCTAATTCTATTAGGGTAAGTAATCAATGAAACACAAGAAAAAATGTATAATTCTTGGTATTTTTTAGGTAAATATTTCACCTTTTTCTATAGAAATAATTAGGAGTAACATTTTATGAAGTAAGTTGAGAAATAGCTACCGACTCCCCATTGGTGTGTCATTGTAATAACTATACATTTTGTTCTCTTGTTAATGCAGGCACTTAACCGAGTTTCCAATTTGAAGATGTCTTCTCTTTCATTCAAGGGGATAAGCTTCTCTTCCATCAGATTGAATCCAGCCACTCGCCGACTCACTATTACTTGCGCGGTACTACTTTCTTGGAACTGAGTTTTTTGCTATGTTTTTGCTTTACCTCTATCCATGATTGTCGGGACTCGTTGAAATATGGCCTGTTTTGTTGCGAGCAAAACTGATGATAAATATATAGAATAAACTGAATTAAAATAAAGTGGATACAACCTGGCATAGCATCTTCTCATGGATGATTTCCTTAATCCTGGTAGTATCGTAGCTGTGACTTGCTTTGCTTGTGGATTTCTGACTCTTCTACTGATAAAGGCAGATATCTTTCCTGAAGTTTTGTCCCCTCAAGCTCCCCTATTCTGAGTTTGTTGTGATAAACCATATTTCATTCAGGAACTAATTGACATTGTTAAATAATTTTATTTCTTATAAAATAATGGGCAGAAACTCTTTCAAAAAGGTAAGCAAACTGACCATCCCCTCCCTCATCCTACATGCGACCACCCTCCCATTTGTGACCTTGTCGCCACTCGCCCAGTTCTCCCTTGGTACTCTACTGAATTTCGAACAGAAACCTAATGAAAGAAATATAAGGAACAAATGTAAATTGACAGAAGGATATTGCTTGCTACCAAAAGGGAGTCTTCTTCTAGCGATGTAAAAAATGTAGGAATTCTGCTTATTAACTTGCTCTACTTCTGACTTCGCTGATCGAAAGCGTTTGTGCACATTTATATTCACGTCTTTTAAACAAGCTATTTTCATCAGTACTGACACCATAATTATTGTGAGTGTTCATGTGATTAACCTCTTTACCTTAAATTATCTTTTTTTTCTTATTTCACTGTTCTATCTGTGATGTGGAATTTCGTGGCCAGTAATTCAGCACACAGCATGTTTTTCTTTTTCATATGAAATTTATTCACAGCAATGAGAGTTGTACCTCTGCAGGCTAAGCCAGAGACAGTCAACAAGGTTTGTGAAATTGTGAAGAAACAACTGGCTCTTTCGGCTGAAACTGAAGTCATTGGAGAGTCAAAGTTTGCTGCGCTTGGTGCTGATTCTCTTGATACGGTATGTTGTTTGGTAGCAAGGGGAAATGTTGCACTTGCATAGTTGTGTGTCTCACTCCTTTCTGCAAAATAGTTAGAACAATTAACGTATTTCAGTTTGGGTTTCAGCCAAGTTACTTAGAATTCTCAGTTGATGTCAGTTTCTCTAATATAGCACTTTTGTCATCCTGTATGTTGTAGATTGATTACAGAGTATAAAAAGTATAGTTTTTTGAAAGGTTCGTATATGAAAACCACCAACTTTGCTGCTAGATGCTAGATTTATATCCTTGTGCTTCCAGATGATATGGTTTCACACACTTTCTATGTCTAGGAAACAAGTAGAGCCATATTTAAAAAATGTGCCTGGAGTTCTCAAACAAAAGGATTATCCTGAAGATCCCTAATGAGGTCGACCTTAACTGGGCATATTGGTTTGGCTATGATAGTTATCACGAGGCATGTGGAAAGTACCAATCTCATATGGACTTATCACCCAAAATCTTTAAAAATTTCCCAAAGGGATAGCACTAGCAGCAGTAATGTTCTCTTGTTGCTCATACAAAGCCTCAATTGCACTTTCCTGAGGCATCTTGAAATAACAGACTTCTTCTCAGGAACACATTCATTATTACTGATTTGATTATGTTGTTTTTGTTGAATCTCTTATTCAGGTGGAGATAGTCATGGGACTTGAGGAAGAGTTTGGTATTTCCGTAGAGGAAGACAGTGCTCAGAGTATTGCAACAGTTCAAGATGCTGCTGACCTGATTGAGGATCTCATTTCAAAGAAAGCTTGAGACGAACAGAACTTTAGAACCTCGGCTATTCACTAGGGTATCTCATTTTTGTTATTTCCTTACAATTCAAGATGCTGCAGTTTGCAATATTGAACTGTCTCTAGTTGAAAGACTATTTTATCAAAGAGGAACCTTCGGGGCCAATCTTGTTTGTTTTCCGTTGGACCCTGCAATACTAGTTATACTATTTATCAAATCAAGTTTGTTCTTGAGAATTGACCTCCACGGTGAACAAGATAAGCCTTTAATGTCCAAGGAAACATTAGCTATAACATCTTTTTTTTTTTGGGGTGGGGGGTAGGTGGGTCGCTTTTATATATCAAAGCTTCAGTTTTTTCCCTGAGTTTTTCGGTACTTGGGTGTTCAACACCGCTGTGTAGAATATGCAAAATATTTCTCCTTGATTAGCAGCTGTATTTATTCTTTAATTTTAGAAACAGCCTCGTGTTTTCTAATTAAGCAGCAATTCCTTAAGCAGATTGTTTCCTTAGGATACTTCTGAAGTGCCAGCATCGGTTTTCGTTTTCTTAGAACACTTTTGACAGAGTCCCTGTAAGTACATCACTTGGCCTTTCTATAGTCTTTCTTCCCTCAACATCTTCCATACATGCGCATGGTTCTTATTTTCATTTCACCCCTCCTTGTGAGTACATGATTTTTGCCTCGTATGATTTACTCCTCTAGAATTCCTAGATTTAGGATTTTTTTTATTCAATTTTAGGAATTAATTGTATAATTTCCGTGTTTATTTGCATTTCTATGTGTATTTTTAATTTAAAATAAGTTCATAAAAATACAAAAATACGCATTGCATTTAGGATTTAATTTTACATATTAGTTAGTAATTAGGGTTTTACAAAAAATACAAACATCACAAAATTTGATTTGTTTTGCTTGGTTTGAATTTTATTATTTCCTTTAATTTAGTATTTTATTAATAGGGTTGTTTATTAAATATAGTTTGATGTAATTAAGGGGGTCATTTTAATTTTTTAGTTTTAATTTTAGTTTTGCTTTAATTTAAAAAAAAGAATTAATTAGAAAAAAGAAAAAGAATTAAAAGAAAAGTGTTTCTTTAATAAAATGCCCAAGTTGGGCTGGCCCAAACCCACACCAGAACCCGCCAAACCACCCCTGGATCCAACCCAATCCACACCTCAAAACCCGATCCAGCCCCACCCTCACCCAAAACGACGTCGTTCCCTCCCGTTTGATCTCAACCGTCGAGGTTGGAAGATCTAAAGGACTGGAAGTGGGCATTAATAGGTATAAAATTGTCCAAACGGACCCCGTCCCATCAAAAACCCTACCCCTTCCATCTCACTCACCTCTCACAAGACCAGGCGTAACCTCGTCGTTCGCATTTGTAAGGCCAAGTGTTATTTTCATTAATAATACAACTTCTGACTATCTCTCTGACTATCATTCTCTCTCAATTTATTTCTCTCTTAGTGATTTGTATCGATAATCTACTTAGTCTCGTTACAATCTCATCAGAACAAATAACATACGAACCATAGATCTATTCTCGAGTTTATTATTGTTGATTCCGATTTACCTCTTCATAATCTTTGATTGTCCCTAACTTATAAAGCAATCGATAGCTTTTAGTTCAAACAATTTGGCGCCGTCTGTGGGGATTTCGAGAATCAAACCTATAATATACACCCGAAGGATCAGATTATCAGATAAAACCCCGAAATGGCCAAAAATAATACCCGGTCCAAAGCTATAATGGAAGTCACCATCAACCTCCTGAGCTCTCTTAACGAGGTCGGTGGTAGCGCTACCATCAACACCACCCCCGATACCGCGCCAGAGACATAAGCTTCACATTCCCCATCTTGGAACCTTAAGACCTTGCACGACAAAGAAGCTTCTATATCCACTGTAAAAGAAGCACCCCCGGCGGTCAGGAAGTTACTGGAGGAATGGTTGACAAGCACTCTGAGCGGCTTAGTGGAAAAACCACCACAGAGCCACGCGAAAGCAGCACCAACGACAAGTATCACCGTCACAATGGATGAGCAAGAGGAAACACGGACCAACAACCAACCCGTTGAAACACAAACGCACGACGACACATTAGCTTCCATTCTAGAAAAATGGAGGGCGAAAACAAACCCCTCCGCGATCAAATGAAGGACCACCAGGATAGGGTCGACAAGATCCCCGGAGCGCCAAACTGCTGCCCAAACATGACGTAGGAAGGTTCGTAGAACAACCCTACTCCGAGGAAGCCGCCCCTTACACCATCCCGAAAACTTTCAAGATGCCTCCTTATCTGAGAGTGTACGATGGGACCACCGACCCCTAAGATCATCTCATCCATTCCGTCACTGCCATGAAAGCTAACGACATGTCCAAGGAATAAGTATCATCTGTGCTGCTGAAGAAGTTCGGCGAGACGCTGACCGGAGGAGCCCTGACGTGGTATTCCCAACTGCCCGCCAAAGTAATCTCAACCTTCGAAGAAATGGCAGACAAATTCGTCACTGCGCACGCTGGCGCAAAGAAGGTAGAGGCACGGGTGAACGAAATCTTCGCCGTCAGACAAACCACAGGCGAGGGCCACATGGACTTCCTCGCTAGATTCAACAGGGTGAGGATGAGCCTACCAAACGTATCGGAGGACATGGCGGTAGCCGCTTTTCAGAACGGACTTAGCAGTGACGGTTCTAGAGCAACCAAGAAACTACTAAGCCGACTCATGAAATATCCTCCCACGATTTGGGATGAGATCCATAACGCCTATTGCGTCGAGGTACGAGCAGACAAAGATGACCTCAATGGGCTGACCCGACGACTAAGAACTATACACCCAGACACAAGGAAAGATCAACGTCACAAGGGACGTCGGGAACTCCCCCTTCGCCCCAATAAAGAACTGTATCAGCCCTATATGAGATCTCCTCATCCGCCCCCTCGACATGCAGATGCACTACAACGTCATCTCGCCTCGCTCAGAAACGAAAGAGGTACACCCTTTTACATTTATGTCTCTTCTCCAAAGATTGTGTACACACCGGAAAAGCTTGGCACCAAGGTACAATGGCCTCAGAAAATGAGATCGGACCCTGCCACGAGGAAATCAAACGTCCTGTGTGAATTCCACCAAGAACGGGGGTGCAGGACCGAGGATTGCATAGGTCTATGACAGGAAGTCGTCAGGATGCTTAACCAAGGATACCTGAAGGAGCTGCTCAGCGACAAGGGAAATTGCCAATTTTGCGCGCGGGCGAGAGCAGTCCCGCGGACCACCAAAGCCACCCTCCCCAACGCGGAGGGTAAACATGATCATTGGAGACGGTACCGACATCGCTATCAACCATGTCAAATTTACCAACACACACAGATTGAAGAGAACCATCTCCCACGAGTGGTACGATGACCTCGAAGGGAGTATCACCTTCGATAAGTCTGACGCCGATGTTTGTGTTTCCCCATTATGATGCTTTAGTTAGCACTTTACGTATTATTGATACAAACGTTAGAAGATTCATGATCGATGACGGAAGTGGTGCCTGCATCATCCATCCGAGAGTCCTCTTACAGATGGGACTCAAGGACAAGATAACACCCTGTTGTATAAATCTAACTGGTTTTAACAATGCAGTGGAACGTACATGAGGAGAAGTGACTTTACCTGGACGAGTCACATTGGAGACAACCTTCCACGTAATGAACCAAGAGACGGCATACAATGTTATCATCGGACGATCGTGCATACACGCCATGCGAGCGGTCCCCTCAAGCTTATACCTAGTGGTTAAGTCCCTACCCCATCAGAGACCCATACATTGTGGATGCCTGTAAGGCCAAAATCGAGGACCTCGATCAGGTTCAGCTAGATCGTCACAACCCCGAACGGAAAGCATACATCGGCCACGGGCTCACCAACCCGGGTAAGTACCATGAATTTTTGACTAACCAATGCATACATATTTGCTTTTTCTCATGCAGACATGCCAGGAATCTCGCCAGACATCGCCACCCACAAGCTCAACGTCGACCCGCTACATCCGCCGGTACGACAGATTAGGAGAAAGTTCAACGCTGCGATCAACGAGGCAGTCCGCGAGGAAGTATACAAATTACTCGCCAACGGCTCTATCAAAGAGTAAAAATACCCGCAGTGGGTCGCCAATGTAGCGATGGTAAAAAAGAAGAACGAAAAATGGAGAATGTGTGTAGACTTCACCGACCTGAACAAGGCATGCCCCAATGATTCCTTCCCTCTCCCGCACATCGACCAACTGATCGATGCCACCGCCGGGCATGAACTACTAAGCTTCTTGGATGCATATTCCGGTTATAACCAAATCTTAATGGTCGAAGAAGATCAAGAAAAGACCATGTTCAGCACAGACCAGGTACCTACTGCTACAAGGTGATGCCCTTTGGACTCAATAACGCATGGGCCACATATTAAAGACTGGTTACTAAGATGTTCAAGGAACAACTCAAGAAAACCATGGAGGTTTACATCGACGACATGCTAGTGAAGTCCACCAGAAAGAAAGACCACATCGACCACTTGCAGGAGGCCTTCGAAATACTGAAAAAGTATGGGATGAAACTGAATCCCGAGAAATGTGCCTTTGGCGTTGTTTAACCAAAAAAATAGATTTTCAGTTAAATTCGTAAATATGAGAAAATTGGGCTTCTGATAATCGTAAAGGAAGTAAATAAAAAGGAATTATTGAATAGATAAATATGAAAGCTTGTAATTTAGAAAAGTATATTCCAGTCGTCCTCTGTTTACATGTTTCCTTCGCTTTTATAGGTCCCTCTGAAGGTCTATTTTACCTTCAGACCATGATGAACTCATTATGAATATTTAATGGCCTTTAATGCCATATTTAATGCTATGTTACACAATCTTGTCATTTAATACAATTATTTTTTAACGGCTGCTCCGATACTTGCTCTTCTGACGTGTACCTCTTTTCTCCTTTGCTGCTACGTACCTCTTTTACCCGCATCTGCGTGACTCTTTGTCTTTGGTCTTCTTTAATAGACCCACGTGTCATGCAACGTAATTTACTTTATATATTAAAATTTTCCCAACACAGAGAGTCCCCCCACTTTCCATTTATTCATCAGCATGAATATTTGAGAAGTGGAGTATCATTAAAGGAGAATTTTTGTCTTCATTAATGTTCTGAGGAGTTTCGACGATCCATCTGTCACTTCCTTTTAATGCACCTAATACGTGTTGTTTTCTCATTGGTTGCTCTGTCCTGCAGTGTTCTTTCAAGCTTTCTTTTCGTCTTCCCGCTCTACGAAGTATCAGTTATCATCATTATAGAGCCTCCCATCGTTGTACTCTCTTTCCTTATTTTCAAAATTTTCCAACACTATAAATAACCCTTCTTCTTATCATATTACTCATAAATTGAACTGCACACTTTCTTTTACTTGCTTTAATTTCACTTCTGTATCCATGGCTTCTTCAAACCCTAAGAAAACTCCCATTCTAGACAAATTTCCTAACGCCCCTACTAGACACAGAAGAGGGGGCAGATTACGCAACTTGGGTTCTACCTCTGGTAGTGTTTCTACACCTCCTTCTAGTTCCGGTGCTTCTTCTGGGGCTAGAGGTTCTCATACCCAAAGAAATCCTCCTAAAAGTAAGGATTCTACAGAGCCGCTGCGTGAACCTCTGATAGATGAAATTATCCCTACCGAATTTTCTTTCCATCATGATAATGAGTCTCTGAAAACCCAAGTAATTGGATTAGATCGTGCCGATCCTTATCCCACTATGATTACAAGTGCTTTGGCCCCAATTGTTAGGAAAGAATGCCACTGGGCTGATGATTTTCCCATTATTATTCCTAACCCAAATCAAAGGATTACTTCCTATGTTATAGGCTACTCTTTTGTCTATACCTATCCTTTCACTTTAGGTTTTAACCCGGCCATCGACCCGGTTATTCTAGACTTTTGTCGTTTCTTCAATATTTGTTTGGGGCAAATCGACCTGATAGTGTGGCGAGTTGTTGCATGTTTAAGACACCTCTCTACGAAAGCTAATGTAGAGTTTACTCTCCCTCATTTGCTTCATTTGTACTCCATTAGGCTTCTTCGAAATGGAGTTTTTAGCTTGACTGCTCGGAGCAAAAGAGTACTGGTGAGCTCGAAAGATGACAAAGACCGTGGATGGTATGTCCGGTATGTCGCTGCTCCTACCGCAGGTTTAGTTAGTGAAAAATACCTTCGCTTCCTAGGAGAGTGGAATTTTGCACGTAAGTTTTCTTTACCGTACGTGTTTTATTCTTTCTTTTCATTTACCTTGCCTATTTCGTTTCCCTTTTCAGCAACCATGGGTATGGTTACTTCCGTAGCTAATATCCGTGGTTGGGTAGAGAAACTTTTGAAAATTGCTCCAATGGAGGGCAGGACATGGAAGAATATTGCTAAACAACATGGTTGAAAACCAAAGACCCACGGTAAGAAGTTTTTTTTTCCTTCTATTTTACCGTTTTGCATTTTTTTTAAAACTTCTTCCCCTCCTTTTTCCCTTTAGGTTTTGCCACTCGTGGACTTACCCTTTGAAACGTTTTAGCATCGTGTAGCCAGGACATCTTCTTAGGCTCTCATCCAGATGTTCCCCTTCCTTCAAGATCGGAGAAGAGAAAATCTGCCCTTGAAGATGATTTTGAAGTTGAAGAGGATGAAGATGATGATGGTGGTGCCTTGACAACTAGACCAAGGGTCAGGAGACGAATCGTCACTGATGACGAAATTGAAGCTGCTCCTGACCTTCCCTCATCTGAAACTGTAGTCATCCCTGATGATGATATTTCTGCCCCTTCTGATACTGTCAACTCTATGGACCAACTTTTTATAAGTGGTTTTGGTAGTTCTACAGGTCCGGTTTTAGATGAATCTCCCTTGTCTTCTTTTACCGTTCCAATTATTGTTTCCTTACCTCCTTCTTCTATTGCTCCACTTCTTGTTTTTGCTATTCCTTCATCAACAACCACTCCTCCCATTACCGTTGCTCCTTTTACCTCACATCATGTTGAAACGTGCTCCTCAAGTATGAATTTTAACAATAGGAGTGTCACCATTGAAGTTCCCCAAGACAGCAGTCTCCTGAGGAAATCCGGACAAGCAGACACGTGGCTTGCTCCCTTGATTGGCCCCATTGAAAAAGCAAAACTTGATAGCCACAGTAACACGACTATCTTAAACAACATTGTTCATGCCAGCTTGAAGGTAAAAAAAATTTTATTTTTATTTCATGAATTATTCCCTATAATTTTAGCCTTATACTTATTTTACTATGACTAGATCAACCTCATTGGTACGGAGCTTATGAACCGAGTTCCTCTCTTGGAGAAGTTGGCTCGTGACTTGGAAAAAACTGCTCATGATGCTGAAGTAACTGCCCGTGATTCATAATTGGTAGCCAATAATTGGAAAGGGCCGTACGAAAGCTTACAAATTGAGATGGACATTTTAGAAAAGAGGAAGAGTTCTTTAGAGAACCAAGTCTAGAAGCTTATTTATGAATCAGCAACGGTAAAAGCTACTGCAGACCAATCTAAGAGGGAAAGAGAATCTTTGGCTGAACAATTTTCCTCGGTTGTTGATGAGAACAAGTCTCTAAAGGCTTTGCCATCTCAAAAAGAAAAATATGCAGAAGGAACAGCCCAAGAACTTACCCGTGTACAAGAAGATTTACGAGCTTCACAAGTCAAGGTTCATGCTTTGGAAAATTCTCATTCCTCACCAAACATCTCACGACTCTTTTTTTCAAAAGAATGAGGAGCTCAGGAATGAAATCTCCTCCTGGGAAAAGGATTATGAGCTCCTTGAGGAGTCTTCCAATAGTGAGATAAGCTGGACTTTCCTTAAGAGCCGTCGTGATGTTTTAATAGAAATGAGTCAAGAGAACTTTGACCTCGAGGGTGAATTAGCCAAGGTGAATGAGGCTATGGAAGCCAATGTTTCCACGGCGGAAACTCCTTTGATTGAAGCTTTCCCCAGTGAATCTGCTGTGTCCGAGTCTGTTCCAATTGAGGCCCCCATATGTGATGTTTCTGCATCGGATATCCCCACTCCTGTTGTTGAGCAAGTTTCTGTTTCTGCTGATGTTGAGGCCATTGGCCAAGTTGACCAAGTTGAGTCTGTTGATGCCCCTTCTTCAGTTTTGTAACTTTTATAAGATTTTTAATTTTTTGACTTTACTTTTTGCAGGTGTCTTTATGGAAATCTTTATTTAAAGTTTTTAAGCTTTAACTTAGGATTTCAAGTCCCCAAGTTTTGTATAAGGGGCATATTATAAACAAGTTTAACCTCTTTCTGTTTTAAGAAGTTTTATTATGCACTTACCTTCTATTTTCGAAGGACTTAAATTGCATTTATACCAGCTAAAAATGCTTTTGTTATTCTCATACTTAAATAATACGAGATTCATAAAAGAGGGCCCTTTTATATACATTGACATTTAATGAAGAAGATGTCTCAACTTCACAATAATGTTTAATACGATACAAGAAATAGGAATATACACGTTTATCTGGAATAACTTGATCAAATCTTTATTTTTTGAATTTTGACAAGCTGTAAATCGTTCCTTACATGTGTTTTCATTTCATCTATAATTTTCACGTAGCTGTTTTCCTTGTAACATATTTACAAAAGTAGAACAATAGATACAAGGTTTTCTTTACAACTTGTTTTTTTTATCCTTAACCGTTTGATACGGTTTCCATTGTTTGGGCTTGAATCTTGATTTTTCTTTAGGCTTTTGATTTGCCTTTTATCTGTACGTGAGCTGTATATCTTGTATAGTCCCCCAAATGTTTGAGTGTTGAAGTATGAAGCCTTGTACATTTGATAGTCTTTTCCATCCGGGTTTTTCCTAAAAAAGAAAGGAAATACGTACGGGACTAGAGGCTGTGGTAATAGATGAAGACTGTTATACCCGTATATGTTATTATAACCTTAGGCCCGGAATTTTAGCATACTCCATTTCGGAATTTCAGCATATTCCATTTTGCCTTATAGGTCGTGACTCATCACTTAGTACGGGTAAGCGTTTTGCCTATCATCTAAAACCGTTAGTAAAAACTTATAATGCTTAAAAATCAGAATTTAACAAGATGACACCTGACAAAGATTTTTTTTCCTCTTTTTTTTTTTTAAAAAGTAATACCTCTTCAAATGAACAACATTCCAATGCGAAGGAAGTAGTTTCCCATCCATCGTCTCCAATTCATATGCTCCTTTACCTGCAATACCATGAATTATGTATGGTCCTTCCCAAGATGGACTTAACTTACCTGAATTAATTGCTTTGGTAGACTGAAAAACCTTTTTGAGCACAAAGTCCCCAATTTTGAAATATCGCAGACGTGTTTTCCTATTGCAATAACGTTCAATCATTTGCTTTTGAGCGGCCATCCTTATTAATGTTGCTTCTCTTTTGCCTTCCAATAGATCCAAATTTATACGCATTTCTTCATCATTAGACGTCTGTGCTATTTGTGTTACTCTCGTACTTGGCTTTCCTATTTCAACTGGGATAAGTGCTTCGGTACCGTATACTAAAGAGAAAGGGGTTTCACCTGTGCTTGTTTTCATGGTTGTACGGTATGCCTATAAGACCCCTGGTAACAGCTGATGCCAGTTCCCCTTCAACTTTTCTAACCTCTTCTTCAGATTATTGGTGATAATCTTATTTGTTGACTCCGCCTGTCCGTTTCCTACTGGATGATAAGGTGTTGATGTTATCCTTTTTATTTGCCAACTCTGAAAGAATTCTGTTATCTGAGCTCCAATAAATTGTGGACCATTGTCACATACGATTTCCATTGGTACGCCAAAGCGGCAAATAATATGTCGCCAAATAAAGTCCTTGACTTCTTTTTCACGTACCTGTTTAAACGCTCCTGCCTCTACCCATTTAGTAAAATAATCAGTAAGTATGAGTAGAAATTTTACCTGTCCTTTAGCTTGAGGTAATGGTCCAACAATGTCCATCCCCAATTTCATGAACGGCCACGGTGCAATGACCGAATGTAATAACTCAACAGGACGATGTATGTTATTACCGTACCTCTGGCATTTGTCACATTTAGCTACAAAGTTTGATGCTTCTTCTTCCATTTTAGGCCAATAATACCCGGCTCTGATCAAGGTTTTAACCAATGACCTTCCACCTGCATGGTTCCCACAATGACCTTTGTGTACTTCTCTCATTACATATTCAGTTTGAGAAGGACCTAAACACCGAGCTAATGGGCCACCGAACATTTTCCGATAAAGATTACCCTGTTTTAGACAGTAACGGGCTGCCTTTTTTCGAAGTGCTTGTGCCTTTGTCTTTTCATCAGGTACGGTATCGTATTGCAAGAATGCTACAATCTCATTTCTCCAATCCCACGTTAAGTTATTAAAATTTACCTCATCTTTATCAGCTTCAAGAACCTAATGAAATAAATGAACAACTGAATTGCTGGCATCTTTTGCCACATCAGCTGCGGATGCAAGATTTGCCAAGGCGTCTGCTTCTACATTATTTTCTCTTGAGATTTGAATGACTTTCCAAGACTGAAATTGTTTTACCAATTCCCTTACCTTTTCCAGATATTACTGCATCCTTGCTTCCCTGGCTGTGTAAGTCCCCAGCATTTGATTAACTACGAGTTGAGAATCACTTCTGATTACTATCTGGCTTATACCAAGTTCTCGTGACAACTCCAAACCTGCAACCATAGCTTCATACTCTGCCTCATTATTAGTGAATAATTGCATTTAATAGCATGTCTGATGGCTTCCCCTGTGGGTGCTACCAAGACAATTCCTAAACCTGCATCCTTAACATTAGATAATCCATCAACGAATAAGGTCCAAATCCCTGGGTTTGCCCCATTAAGGACTTGAACTTCTTTTTCTGCTTCCATTTGAATTCCTAGGCTAAAATCAGCCACGAAATCTGCTAGTACTTGAGATTTTATTGCGGTTCTAGGTATGTACATGATTTCCTATTCACTTAATTCTATGGCCCACTTAGCTAACCTCCCTCATAATTCTTGTTTATGCAATATATTACGTAATGGAAATGTAGTTACTACAGCAATGAGATGACATTGAAAATAAGGTCTCAATTTCCTAGATGTCATTACTAGTGCTAAAGCCAATTTTTCTAGGTGTGGATACCTTGATTCCACATCTAACAATAATTTACTAACATAATAAATGGAGACTGTTTACCTTGTTCTTCTTGTACCAGAACTGCACTTACCGCCACTTCTGATACCGCTAAGTAGATAAAGAGCCTTTCTCCTGTTATAGGTTTGGATAGTAGAGGCGGATTTGACAGATACTTCTTCAAACTTTTAAGCGCTTGTTGACATTCTTCAGTCATTCAAAGTTATCCTGCTTTTTAAGAGCTGAGAAAAATTTGAAACACTTTTCTGACGATTTTGATATAAATCTCCCCAAAGCTGCAATCCTTTCAGTGAGCCTTTGAACCTCCTTTTTACTTGAAAGTATATCCGGAATTTCTTCAATAGCTTTGATTTGAGCCGGGTTTACTTCGATTACATGGTTAGAAATAAGAAAACCTAAACATTTCCCAGATGCTACATCAAATGCATATTTTTCCGGATTCAATTTCATATTGTATGTGTGGAGAATTTCAAATGTTTTGGATAAGTGTGGGATATGATCTTTTAAATGCAAAATTTTAACTAACATGTCATTTATATATACTTCCATGGTTTCACCTAAATGTTCTTGAAACATCTTAGTAACTAACCTTTGATATGTCGCACCTCCATTTTTAAGACCAAAGGGCTTTACCTTATAACAATAAGTTCCCCTATCTGTTATAAAAGAAGTTTTTTCTTCATCTTATGGATCCATCTTAATTTGATTATTACCTGAGTATGCATCTAAAAAGCTTAGCAACTCATGCCCTGCAGTTGCATCAATTAATTGATCTATATGCGGTAAAGGAAAAGAATCTTTCGGACAAGCCTTATTTAAATCTGTATAATTTACACAGACACGCCATTTACCATTTTTCTTGGGAACCACGACGGTATTGGCTAACCAGTTTGGGTACTTTACCTCACGTATTAATTCAATTTTGAGCAACTTCTGAACTTCCTCCTGAATTACCTTATTTTTGAAGGTTCCTTGCTTCCGTTTCTTTTGTTTGACCGGAGGATGTGTTGGGTCTTCATTCAACTTATGAGTCATTACCTCCGGTGGTATCCCTGTCACGTCAGAGTGGGACCAAGCAAAGCAATCTACGTTAGCTTTTAAAAATTTAATTAATTCATGTTTTACCTCCGATCCCATATTGGCTCCAACATACACATTCCTGTCAGGTTGGTGCGCAAACAATTCCACAGCTTCGAGCTCTTTTATTGTAGTTTTGATGTTATCATTTTCCTCTGGTTCTTGAATAATATCCGACCTTGAATCCATATCTGTTTTTCTTTCTTCGGCTAAGGTCAGAGCATCTCCTTCCTTAACTGACATCTAATTGCTATTTATCTTTTTGAGCAGTTGAATCTATAACAGAATTTATGCTCCTGGATGTCTACTGATCTCCTTTGATTTGACGAATTTCCCTTGGTGAAGGAAATTTGATTACTTGATGTAATGTTGATGGTACAACATCCATTTCATGGATCCATGGCCTCCCAAGAATTATATTGTAAGCCATTTCTATATCCACCACCTGAAACTTAGTATCTTTGATGATACCTTCAGCAAAGGTAGTGAGAAATACTCCTCCCTTTGTTATGACATTGGAATTATCAAAACCTGATAAAGTATGTGTTTTTGGAACTATCTTGTCCTCAGCTTGCGTTTCGCGTAAAACCCGTGCTAGAATAATATTCACTCTACTTCCTGGATCAATCAAAACACGTTTTACATTTGTATCATGTACTAGTAGTGATATTACCAATGCATCATTATGCGGGGTTATGAGGCCTTCAATATCTGCATCGCTGAATGTGATATCCTCCCCTTCCAGCACATGTCGTACCCTTTTTTCCATGTGTGATAGTCATTTTGGATATTTTATTAGTTGCGGTATATGAGACACCATTAACACCTTCTCCTCCGCTTATAACATTGACCGTACGTTTAGGAGAGGGCGGCTTTGGGGGTTCTTGCCTATTTTTCATATACGCCTGTTTACCTTTCTCACTAAATAACTCAGTGAGATACTCTTGCTTAAGTAAATGATCCACCTCACTTTGAAGAAACTTGCACTCATCTGTGTTATGCCCGTGATCGTTATGAAATTCACACCAATGGTCAGGATTTCTTCTATTAGGATTCGACCTCATTTCCTTTGGCCAACGTACTTTATCTCCCATACCTCTCAAAATAGTTACGAGCTCATAAGTAGTTATGTTAAAATTGTAACCACCAAATCTTGCCTTCAAACCTCCATCATCATCCCGATGTCCTCGTGTTTCCCGTTCATTGTTAAATTTTGATGAAGAACCCGTTCCTCTATGACCGATTTTTTTATCATACCTCTCTCGTTTTGATCTCTGATCTCTTCCCGCAGGTCCTAAATATGGATCGTACCTATTTTTGCCGGACCTTCTTTCATTGTCTGTACGCCTGGTACTTGCGTTCTCCTTCGCTTTTGGTCGTGAGATGATATCTTCCTCGATCCTCATTATAATGATATACCTGTTGTAGACGACATTCCACGTTGTTGCTGGGAATTCTCGAAGGCTTTCTTTGAGTCTCCTCGTAGCTTCTGAACTTTTCTCGTTCAAATTACTAGCAAAAGCAATGGCTGCCCAATTGTCAGGTACGCGTGGCAACATCATTCTTTCTCGTTGGAACCTATCTACAAATTCTCTTAACAACTTTGAACTCCCTTGCTTGATTTTAAAGTTATCTTCCATCCTTTTGTCAACTTTCTGGGCTCCCAAATGCGCTTTAATAAACAAATCTGCAAGCTCAGCAAAAGAATTTATAAAGTTTTGAGGTAAAAGAGAATACCAGGTTAAAACTCCTTTGGTAAGTGTTTCGCCAACTCTTATGACCAAGACTGATTCGATTTCCTGTTTGGTCAAATCTTTCCCTTTATCTCCTGTAGAAAAGGCTGTGACATGATTTCGTGGATCTGATGTACCATCATACTTGGAAATTTCAGGCATTTTAAACTTTTTTGGAATGAGTAAGGGAGCTTCACTTGGCTTCCACGGTTGTTGTGAATATTTATCAATATCCACCCCTTTAATCACAAGTGGAACCCCAGGTATCTGCTCTATGCGTTCACTTTGTTCCTTAAGCTGTCTCTGTAAGGTTATTACAAGATTTTGTAAATCAGAACTAGCGTGATTACCTGGGTCTCCTTCTTGCGTCTCACTAGGAGTTCCACCACTACCTGAATTCACTAGTTCGGAACGTGGATTCTCCAAAGTATTATTGTTTGGAATGGGTGTAAGCGGAATAATGAGTAACTGATTAACAAAAGCTTGAAGGGCTCTATTCACTTGAGAAGCGATTATTTTTTGTAGTGCCTCATTCATACCTTCAACATTATTGATATGATCATGATCATTTGCCTGAGATCCATCGGGAGTCGCTTCACGAGATCGTTATGGCGAACCTCGTGGAGAAGCTTGAGGTGAATCATGAGTAGAGTTTCCTTGAGTTTGCACTCCTGGAAGCTCAGTGATATTGTCGTTGTTGTTGACATGATTAATTGAAACAAAGATACGAGAAATAACGTTGATTATCAGATTCCCGGTAACGGAACCAATTTGTTTAACCAAAAAAATAGATTTTCAGTTAAATTCGTAAATATGAGAAAATTGGCTTCTAATAATCGTAAAGGAAGTAAATAAAAAGGAATTATTGAATAGATAAATATAAAAGCTTGTAAATTAGAAAAGTATATTCCAGTCGTCCTCTGTTTACATGTTTCCTTCCCTTTTATAGATCCCTCTGAAGGTCTATTTTACCTCCAGACCATGATGAACCCATTATGAATATTTAATGGCCTTTAATGCCATATTTAATGCTACGTTACACAATCTTGTCATTTAATACAATTATTCTTTAACGGCTGCTCCGGTACTTGCTCCTCTGACGTGTACCTTCATTCTTTTATGTTTCTTGGTTCATTGTCTTTTCATATTTCCTTCATTATTGTATCTTAAATAGGTGCGGTTCGTTGAATCTCTTAACTCGTACCTCTTTTCTCCTTTGCTGCTACGTACCTCTTTTCTCCTTTGCTGCTACGTACCTCTTTTACCCGCATCTGTGTGACTTTTTATCTTTGGTCTTCTTTAATAGCCCCACGTGTCATGCCACGTAATTTACTTCATATATTAAAATTTTCCCAAATATAGGCGTGGCGTCAGGAATTTTTTAGGTTTTCTCGTATCCCAAAGGGGGATCGAAGTCAATCTTGACCAAATCAAGGCGATCACCTCAATACCCGAAATGCTCAACAGCAAGAAACATGTCCAGAAATTGATAGGTCGGATAGCCGCTCTCTCCCGTTTCATCTCCTGATCCTCGGACATGTGCCACAAATTCTTCAGCGTGATGAGAAAAGACAACGGATTCTAATGAAACGATGAATACATCAAAGCCATGCAAAGGCTAAAAGCGTATCTATCATCGCCACCACTGCTGTCAAAAGCGAAACCAGGTGAGCCTTTATTGGCGTACCTAGCTGTGTCGGAACTCGTGGTCAGCACAGTACTGGTTCGCGAAGAAAAAGGTACGCAATTACCTATCTATTACATTAGCAAAATCCCGGTAGACGCCGAAACACGATACCCACAGCTCGAAAAATTGGCTCTGGCACTAGTCACGGCTTCCGGAAAGCTGAGACCCTATTTCCAATGCCATCCCATCGAAGTGGTGACCACTTTACCTTTGAGAAGCATCTTGCATAAACGCAAAAGGCTAAGGCCCTAATAGCATATGAGAAGGCTACGGTCATCTCCAACAAACAAAAGGCCACGGCCATCCATAAACACAAGATAAATTAACTCAATAAAAGGCGACGCCATGCAACAAGTACGCAAAACGAAAATTGCGAAAGAAGACATAAAAACACAACAATTTACATGTATCATTATAAATCATTCACATATTATAACGTCTGTTCGATTACAAAATCAGAGTAAAGAGTTTAACCTAACTACCCTGGCCTCCGCCACCCCCCATTGCACCGACCGCGCCGTCAGCACGGTCATCGCCGCCCTCAGTCCGGAACGCCAAAGAAATCCAAGACACCATGCCCAACTGATTCACATCCGCAAAAGTACAGCCCGCCGGGTCCGGGGAGTCAAGATTATACCCACAAGCTTCGCGTGCAACCCTAACTAGGAGACGCTGATCTTTAACCTCCGCCTCGGTGGCTCTGCCAACGGCCCGCAGTTCCTCGAATACAGTCCACCTCGCCTCGACATACACCCACATGTCGTGAGCTTCGCGAGACATATCGCCAACAGGATCAACCGCATCCACATGCTGAGGAGCGGCCACCTCAGCCGTTTTAGCCACAAGTTTGGCAGTTGGGGCGCCAACTCTGGCACGCAACTCAACTGCCTCCGTCATCGCCACACGACCCACTTCCAACTCTTTCCTCTTCTATTGAAGGAGACTCTCCAACTCAGTGTTTTGAGCCACATCAGCCATTAGGTCTGCATCTACCTTTTCTAGCTGGGTCATGCGCTCCCGCAGCCGACCCTCCGCCTGCTCCAACCCCTCACGGAAAACTTGAAATTGCGTGTCCTGGGTATAAAGGTCCGCCAGCATCTTATGTTTACCACGGACCTCCCTGTACTTCTTCGTCGCATTCCTAAGGGTGGCGCTCTTTTTCCGCTCACGGCGGCCTCGCTCCACTTCTAAAACAAGGGTCTAAAATAAAAACAAAGAAGAGACAAAATTCAAAATGACACAGGCCTCAGGGCTTATGATAGAACAACGAAAAACAACGACAAAATCTTACCTGCAAAGCAACGCCAGCAACTCGACGGGATAAGTCCATGTCGCTTACATCCTTTAAAGATTTGGTCTCGGCATCCGCGTATAATAAGGACATGTCCGCCGCGGCCTGCTCACTGTCAAGCAACAGGTTTTATCCTATGGGGATCACAAGCCGACAGGTAGGTCCCATCATCGCCATGTCCACCCGAGCGTAGTCCTCTCGCAGCACGTCCGCAGAGACAGGAACTCGTTCAGGAGCTGCTCCTTCCTCGTCAGTAGCCAGCTCGGCGACAGCCATCGTGTTACCGTCCTCAACGTGAGGGGAAGTAGTATCGCCTGCAACTTCCCTCAAGAGGGTCTCCCTCTCTGGTCGAATCACATCGCGCATAAAGACTTACCTCAATTCTACATGGCGAGTAACCGCCTTCCCCTGCTGCACGGCCACGCCTTTACCGAGAAGTAATCAGCGCCTTTTTCGCTTTGGCGGCTCATCGCCTTCGGAAGCCTCCTCTTCAACAAAAGGCAATGGAGGCGAGGGGCCCTCTCCAACCGTCGGTTCAATTACCGACTCAACTATACGACGAGTGGTCCCAGAAACGTCCTCAGAAGCGGGCTCCCGAATCACGGCCTCCATATCTGCATGGTCGCCCTCAGGGCGAGTGACCTCAGGTTCGTCCCCACTCACGCGAGCTACGTGTTCAAAGTCAGAATCCGCCGACGAGGAATCGACAACTCGACGTTTCCTCCTCTGTGGTACGCTCCGGGCTGCCAACACAATTAACCAAGGTAAGATGCGTCAGAAAATACAACATCAAAAAATATGGTCGCCAAACCTAAAACCAGTGCAATACCTGGAAGGCCATATCTCGTGGTGAATGCCACCCACGTCCTGCATTCTTCAGCAAACGGGATCAACCGCCCCACCCATGCTCTGATATCCGGCACGGACTGGGGCGTGTGCGCCTTGCTGCAGATATAAAAATATAAGAAGGTTACGAAAGTCAAGCAAGCATAAATAACTAAGTACAAGAAACAACACCTACGTTCGGGATTCCATGCTTCAGGGAATCCAGCGGGGTTCGACACCAAGTCCGAGGTTCGAATGAAGAAAAACTTCAACCAAAACTGGCGATTGGGCTTGTCGTCCATCTCAACGACCAAGCCCTTTGTCCCACGATTCTTCAATTGTAGCATCGTCCCCCTCATAAATCCGAGACTGAATAATTACAGCAGATTGTATACTGTGACGTACAGTCCGGCCCTCTCGGCGTAAGTCGTTAGAAGACAACATATTTTCCATGTATAGGGAGTAAGTTGGGTCGGTCACACATTGTAAAATCTGCATAGCTCTTTCACCAATGGGTAGATAGGAAGGCCACACCCTATTATGAAGGGGTACTCGTAGAAAGCACATAATCCCGTTCTGTGTACATTGGTAAAATCCCCCTCGGCCGTTTGCATGACTACCATCTCTGGAGTCTGACAAGAAATATGGAGATCATCCAAATGTGACACGGTAAATTTAGACCTCTCTCATGCCGGGGCAACACCTTTCGAGGGAAAGTCCATTCGAACATATAACTCACGGGGAAGTACGTTATCTACAATAAGAGGAACAATAGGCTTTCGGGATTTCTTTCCACCTTCTAAAGGCGGGAACCCTAGAAGTGGCCTCATCCCCATTTGCCCCACGACAACGACTACCTTTAGCCATTATCAGCTTTTTGATCAAGGTTAAAGCACATTAACAAGCTCTAAAAGTCAAAATTCAAAGTCGCTAAAAGTCGCTCTAAAAAATAACAAAAGTACAAAGAACTTTTGTAGAGACCCGAAGAATGGAAAAACTTGAAATCTCTTCCTATTTATAGTGACCCAGTACACATGATTCGAAGAGGCTGGTGTTAGAGAAGGAGGCGGGAAATCGAAATATCAAATCACCTGCTCACCTGCCTCGGGAGCAGTTGTAATCATGACACATGCCATCATCAAATGACAGTTCAAAAAATAAGCTATGTGTACATATACGGATAGCGCCGAGACGAGTCGATCTTTTCCACCCATTGCAGATATATGTCCAATACATCTCCAACAGGCGGAAGGACTAACTGTATGGGGTTGAATCGGACACAACTAATGAAAGTCGAGTACGTCTCCTTTCACGGACACTAAAGCCAAGTATACCTCTCTTCATGCCCATACTACGTGGGGGAGTGCGCCTCTAACAATAAAGGCGTAATGTCAACTCGCCCGTATGAGTACTCCGCCCCCTCCGCCCGTTTATATTTCTGGGATGACAGTGGTCCTTGAATAAATGATATTTTGATGAGGGAGCCTTCCTTTTATATAAGAAAATGCCTCCCTCATTTGTAAGGCCAAGTGTTATTTTCATTAATAATACAACTTCTTACTATCTCTCAGACTATCATTCTCTCTCCATTTATTTTTCTCTTAGTGATTTGTATCGATAATCTACTTAGTCTCGTTACAATTTCATCAGAACAAATAACATACGAACCATAGATCTATCCTCGAGTTTATTATTATTGATTCCGATTTACCTCTTCATAATCTTCGATTGTCCCTAACTTATAAAGCAATCGATAGCTTTTAGGTCAAACAAAGATCTTCGATTTGAGTTATAGAAGGCGATGTATATAAAGAAAAGCGACAAACCACATTAACTCGATAATCCGAATCAAACCGGGAAAAAAATCCGACTATGGTTTGGTTTGGTGTTGAAAAAAAATTTGATCATAATTAGTTTGGTTTCATTTTAACTAAAGAAAGTCAAACCGAAATCAAATCAACCCAACATTATATATTAGATATATTTAATATATAACTATATTTATTGTGATCTAATTTTATAAATTTGTCTTAAATTTTTTCATAATTTTATCTTTTAAGGTATTATGTCAAGGTTGGACTTAGAACTTTTGAATGTTCCAATAAGTTTTATAGCCACTAATATTAGTAAATAAAATAATGCTAACAAGAACCCAAACCAAAAGCAAATCAATACTAATGCTAACAACATACATTCAATTCAATACTACGAACGGGAATGTATTGAATATCTATTTTTCGTTTTGCAATAATTTAGATAAAAATGCATAACCTATTTTTATTTTTTCTTTAGCGTTTAGTCATGTAATTAATATTTCCTTGTTAATCTACTTATTTTTTCATGATTTAGTACTTTTAGATTATGTTTATTTTTATATGGCTTTTTAATTAGCAATATTTATATTACATAATTTTATTGACTTTATTGTTGTATATTTTAGGATAATGCCATGACACATCTCATATTTTGTATTATTTTCATAGAAAATACTTTATATAGTTATATCTTATTAGGATTAAAGAAATATTTTGAACACAAGTTATATGTTTTGTTCTACGAAGCATTTACCGCAAAAAAACCCCAAAAAATCCGAATAACCTGAAAACTCGAGAAAAACCGAGAATGAAAAACCCGAGTTTTATTGGTTTTATTTGATCTTTTACTCGACACAATTGATTTAATTTGGTAATTATAGAATCCGAACCAACCCGACCTATGTACTAAGACACTAACCAAATCACGTATGGCAACCCATGGACAAATTAGTGCAAAAGAAAAAAAAATTAATAACAAATTGTTACATCCTTAGAGAACTTAAAAATTGTTTTTCTTTGGTCAACGACTAATTATACAAGAAAAATCATGCATATCGATTCAATGAATTATATGTATTATATGATTGAGAAGCACGTTATTCAGTTAATCTACACGTATCAATTGTTGGTTGGCTATCTTGATAATTCGTGCAAAGAAGTAGCCACACTAATTTCAATAACAAAGGCCATAAAAGTTCCTATATATATAAATTTATATGGTCCAAAGAAGCATTCAAACCAACAACGAACATATAATATATATATATATATAGAAAAGGGGAAAAATGAAGCAAAGTGATGTTGTTTTTGTTCTAGTATTTGTTAGAGTAGTAGCTTTGGGGATTTGCAATGCAGATAAGCTGAAGATGAATTACTATCATAAAAGTTGTCCTTCAGTTGAAAGTATTGTGAGGGATATTACATGGAGCAGAGTTGCTATTGATCCCAGCTTGCCAGCAAAGCTACTTCGCCTTCACTATCATGACTGTTTTGTTAGGGTATAACATCCCACTTATATCGTTTTGTTTTTACATTTCTACGTGCAATAATTAATTATATTCTTAAAATTGCAGGGCTGTGATGCATCAGTTTTACTAGACTCCACTCCAAATAATAGTGCAGAAAAAGCAGCCCTACCAAATCGATCTCTAGGAGGTTACGAGGTTATTGACGATATAAAGAAGAAACTAGAACAAGTGTGCCCACATATAGTTTCTTGTGCTGATATTCTAGCCTTGGTTACTCGAGATGCAGTTTCATACCAAGTAAGAACATACATATTATATATACAATGCAGAATTTAATTTATATATATATATTATATTACTATTGCATATATAGAACTTAAACTCGTTGACGTTTGATTGGAAACAGTTGGGAAGATCAATGTGGAAAATTCCAACAGGGAGGAAAGACGGAAGAGTATCAAAGGCATCGGAAGCATTAGCCAGCTTGCCATCGCCATTTGCAAACTTCACCACTCTTTTGCAACAATTTCAAAACAATGATTTGGACATTGTCGATTTAGTTACTTTGTCAGGTAACTCTATATTAGTACCCATGTTTTCTTTTATGTGAAAAATATCATGAACTGTAACTAAATGATGAATTGCAGGAGCACATACCATAGGAATAACACACTGCACATTGGTTGCAAAAAGACTTTATAATTTCACAGGAAAGAGCGATGCAGATCCTTCATTGAATCTCAATTATGCTACAACGTTGAGAACAATGTGCCCTAACCCTATCAATCCAAAAACTGTTGTAGAACTGGATCCAAAAAGTTCATTATCTTTTGATAGCCATTACTATGAGGCTCTCATTCAAAACAAAGGCTTACTCAGATCTGATGCGGCGTTACTGACCAACTCCCATTCTGCTCAGATTGTAAGAAAACTGCAAAATCCCCATGTTTTCTTAGCATTTTTTGCCCGTTCCATGAAGAAAATGGGCGATATTAGAGGCCTCGCCGATGGTGAAGGAGAAATAAGGAAGAATTGTAGAGTTGTAAATGCCTAAATTCGAACTAATTACTGGAGCTACAACATTTTCAAAACGTATTTCTTTTTAATTCATTGCTTTTTCTCCTTCTTACTGTAATGATCATTACTGATATCTTATTGTAATTTCACAACGTGTAGTATATTACGTAATTGATTTCGGTGAGTTTATTATTTTTCGTTATCAAGCCTCTCTTGCACCTATTTGACCAAAAAGTGTTACTCTTTGTTAAACTAATTCATGAGAAAATGAAAGATAAATCTTAGCAAAGGATAATTAACTCAAGATCTAAACATATTGAATAAGAGAATAAGATATAATCAAGCTTATAAACCTTTCAAAGGTTATAAAAGATATCATACATAAAATATAGGCTTACATTATTGATTCGTTGTTCCATAATGTCAGAACGAAGAAGAAAAGAAGGAATACCATTGATAGCTACGGGATCTATCTTTATAAAATCAGAAGTGACGATCACAAAGATTTGCAACCAAGATCTAGACTTTCGCTTTATTTTTGTCAGGGATCCTCTCCTATTTTTTTGTCTCTCTTTCTCGAAGGAGAGAGGTCCCCTTTTTCTGCCTTCTCACCTCCTAATAATTTTATAAGTATTCATTTTTATCCAACGGTCCTTCGCCAGAATACCATCATCCCTTGATTGTACTTTACGTTTCTCCTCTTAAGTATAAACGACATATACTTTTCCATGCAAGCTTTCGGATGGATCGATCTCGATAGTGGTCGAGATACTCGTCGTTATTACGCCCTATGGATACAACCACAACATAGTTGACCCCTTGCCATTCCTTTTAGTGCTAATCCACGCGTAGTCAGATTTTGACTCATACATTTAGTGCCTTCACCCGTTGGGACCGCCTCTTGGCAAGCTCGATGGGCGAACTTTGTCGATCCGAAAATTGGGAAAAAATTTAACGCTTTGTATGAGGGACGAGCACCTCATGGCGAGGTAGCGATGTGACATTTTAAGAGCCGCGTCAGACTGTCACATCAGTTCATAATGTCATTAATGTTTCTCATGCGCACGTTTTTTATGCATTACATTGTTTCCCGTGCCGTTTCTGTTTTCTAATTGGTGGCCCTTGGTTTTCCTGCTCAGAGCACTTATATCCCTATAAATTAGGGGAAGCATCTCACTTGAAGGTTACGTTTTTCAATTGCTCAAGTAAGAACCTTGCAAATCTTCTCCTTCTCTCTCGTATTTCTGCCTCTGTTAGGATTCGCTCTTACCATTATCTTTTTCCTTTTACCATTTTCGTTTCTTTCGTTCAAGGAAAAATAGCTAGTACTTCTTCCCACTCCGATAAAGTTATTGGTGCTCCTGTGACAAGAAATGACACACCCCTACTCGAAAAGGGAGTGAAAATGGTGGAAGATAAGGGTTTTCTAATGGTAGATGGGGTGGTTCCCCGTTCGAGGAAGGCAAGGACTGACTTTAATAGCCCTACCGGAGATGAGTCGAAGCCCGTATTTTCTACGATGGATGATACGGCACTGACAATGTTCAAATTCAAATGGGTGAATCCCGATCATATTGAACTAGTTTTGGCGGATCGGGATATAGTGCACATACACCATCCGAGATACTAAACTTTTTACGCATACCCTTTTGTCATTGGGTACACGCTTCCCCTACCTTCCTTGGTGGTGGATTTCTGCCACTTCTATGAGGTATGTCCGGCTTAACTTTTTCCGTATGTGTACAAGCTTTTCCTTGTGCTTATCAAGTACGCAGGGTTGGCTGGCCGAGGAATTTCTCTACAAAACCTGCTTCACCCCCCATTTTCTTAGGAACGATGATTCACATGCGCCACCGAGGAGCAAAGGGCTTGGTTGTGAAAATGGACTATAAGGCAAATGACCGCTTTTGGGAGAGCTTCTTCTACGCCCGAATAGAGAACTTCATGTCGAACCTAGCGGGGTCTCTTGAGATGTGAAATTTCACTCGTACATTTTCCTTTCTATTTTCTTTATGCAATTTTTCTTAAAATGGTCGTTGGTCGTCTCCCTTTATTGACCCCACTGAGGATTTTCTTTCGTTTCTCTAGACGAGAGAGTACCTCCCCCACTAGTTACTGATATCCATAAGTGGGTGAGCGTAATTCTCCCCTATACGATGGGGATTCGTGAATGGGCGCCTTTCTATAAGAAGTTTGGGCGCAAATCTCTTATCGGTATGTTGGCCTTTTGTGACCTTACTTTTGTTCTCTGCTCCGAAGTTCCTTTAACCTTGTCGTTATATGATTAGATCCCTTATTATTGGCAGGTTGGAGAAAAGTCAGAAGGGCAAGGGCTCCTGCACTTTCATTCCATCAACTAGCTCCTTCTGCCCCGCCTGATGCAGAGATACTGCGAACGTGGGTACATAGAGTTTGGTTGCTTGGCGGACCCTATCCGCGAACAAAATCATGCACTTGGAGGTTGCTCCTTGGCCGGAGACTCCGGTCCCCACAATCCATTCAACGGACGAGCCTTCTCGCATTGGTACGGGAGAGGCCCTATCGAAGAGACAAATGGTAATGTTGGAAGGGGATTCTTTAGCTGGAACGCCATTGAGGGGCGACCTTATTTTGATGGTACCCAAAACCAACGGTGATGCCAGCCTGGGTGTGGAGGCGATATCCATTATGAACATTTAAGTGGCTATTATGGTGGAGGGATGGAGTTCCGAGGTTGCCGCTACTATTTTAGACATCCCGTCGATGTCTCGGTCGGGATGTACCCCATCATAAGCCAGTGAGAGATTGAAGGGAATCATGGTGAAAGAGTATGAATCTGACTCACACATTGATCCTGAAGACATGGGGATATTCGATGAGGGATGTACTAGGATTAATGTAAGGATGGAAGGCCTTTCCCGCATACTCCAATTCCCGGCGGATTTCAATCTGTTGTAAGACACGGTGGATTGGGTGCCACAATTCAATCTTCTATGCTCCGCCATTGAAAGTAGATCTTTCAGGAGGCCAATTATTCGGGGTTGCCACGTGGTGTGGCCGCGATAGCCCTAAGGTTTAGTTCCCTCTTTTTGGTTTCCTTGCTATGTGCCATTTGTTTTTACTAACTCTTTCTCTCCTCTCTTTTTCCATACTTCCATTCTGGAGATCGATAGTTCTCGTAGGGCTAAGACATGGGCCGAGACTTTTCAAAAAATGGCCGAGAAATATCGGTAGTATCTCAACAAGTGCTGTGAGATGCACGAGTAGCTCAAGGCAGGCGCTAGTACCGAGTTCGCCAGGGAGGAGCCAGAGAAAAGAAATGAGGAACTGATGCTTTCTATCCGCAAATGCAGCAACTTGAGGAGCTACTTCACTCCAAAGACGAGGAGCTCGAGGTGGGCAAAGAGGTTGCTACGGAGTGCTAAGACCTTCAGGAGAAGGTGCTATCTTTACGAGCTGAGCTTGATAAAAATGTTATTAGATTCGCTGCTTTCAGTTCTGAATAGACGGAGAAGGTAGCCGAGCTAGAAAAGAAAGTGGTTGAGTTAGAGAGATTCGACGATGCTTGAATGTCAGCTTTGGCGAGGGCGGCTTCATTAGAAGACACTATCTACGTCCTCAAGTCTAAGTAGGAACTGAGAGGGAAACGGAAACGCTGTGGGAGGCACAGCTCGAAGAACAGATCACTGAACTTGATCGGATGCTTCGAGCTTGGGAGACCGAGTTGTTGCTCTCGAGTCCGAGAAGGCACAGTTATTCGATCAAGCTCCTCCTCAAGAATCTGCCTCTGCTATTGTTTCCCACCGTCTGTATGAGCTATGGGTCCATGTTGAGGCCCAACATGATATATACAAAGGTTTATAGGAGGCGGGGAGCGTTCCTAAAGCTACTTTTGAAGATGCCTGAGCGAAGGCACGCGATGCTCGTCTCGCCTATGGGTATGACCCTACGACATCGAAGATCGGTGAGGGTGCTGAGATTGAAGACAAGCTTCCTTCTGATGAACATGATGCTGTGGAGAACGGCGGTAAAGATGATGCGGAGTGAGGAAACTTTTGCAGCTCTTTACTTAGTTTTTTTCTTTTTTCTTTTGTGGTTTGTTTTCACCTTTTTCTTGGGGGGGGGGGGGGCTTCTGACCCTTTGTAAGGCACGGTTGTTGCACATGTACATTTTTTGAATAAAATAGTCATTTTTCCTTCGCCTATGATCTTTTGATATTCTCTATTTCTTATTTGAAAAAGATTTTTGGATTTCCCCGCGATGAGCCCTGATTCTCAATTGGGAATTCGAATGCAATTTTACTTTGCTTAATTTGAGTAAGGTCGAAGTTAGACTTGCCAACTCGAGCGAAGTCAGTTTTGACTTGTAAATTCGAGCAAGGTCAAAGTCTAACTTTCCAACTTGGGCGAAGTCAGTTTTGACTTATAGATTCGAGCGAGGTCGAAGTCTGACTTGCCAACTTGGGTGAAGTTAGTTTTTGCTTGTAAGCTCATATATTACTTCCGCTTGGTGATGAACGGGGGCCAATAAGGGCGTCAGTTCGAGTGAAGTCAAAATATGAGTTGAGATCAAATTGTTACCTGTTACGAATTCAAACAAGATCAAGTTTCACTCACCTGGCAATAACCTATGGCCATAAGGGTATAAATTTGAGCGAGGTTGGGATTGTAACCCGTTGTGAGTTTGAGCGAGGTCGGACTTTATTTTCATCTGCTGACGACCATCGAGTGTAAATTCGAGTGAGGTTGAGATTGTAACCCGTTCTGAGTTTGAGCGAGGTCAAACTTTATTTTCACTTGCCAACAGACGATAGTCGTAGGGGTGTCAATTCGAGCAAGGTTAAAATTGTAAACTGTTGTGAATTTGAGCGAGGTCGAAAACTACTTTTAATTGGTGACAGCCGATGCCATTTGGGTGTAAATTAGAGCGAAGTCGAGACTGAAACCCATTGTGAGTTCGAGCAAGGTCAAACTTTATTTTCACTTGGCATAACCGATGGTCATAGGGGTGTAAATTCGAGCGAGGTCATGATTGTGACCCGTTGTGAGTTCGAGCAAGGTCAAACTTTATTTTCACTTGGTGAATGCCGATGGTGGTAGTGGTGTAAATTCGAGTGAGGTCAAGATTGTAACCCGTTGTCGAACTTTATTTTCACTTGGAAACCGATCGTGGTAGGGGTGTAAATTCAAGCGAGATCGAGATTGTGACCTGTTGTGAGTTTGAGCAAGGTCGAACTTTATTTTCACTTGGCGATGTGAGCACGTGATTTTTACCCTATATATGAGTTATTCCCATAAATTCAAAACAAATAATTTTTCCTTATTTTTACAATTCATATTAATTAGTTGCATGAAAATACAAAAAAATATGCATTTGCATTTAGGAAATTAATTTTACTGGTAGGTATTAATTCATTTTAGAACAATTAAAGAAAAATAAAAATAGCATCTTAATGTTTTAATTGAGAATTACTATAAAATAGATATCAAATAAATTTTAGGAATTAATTAGTTTAACAATTTAATAAAGTCATAAAATAAAACAATAAATAAATAAAAAAACAAACAAACAAAGGTAATAAAAAAGAGACACGCAAATAGAGTGTCTCTATCTCTGGAGATGGGGCAAGAAAGCCTAAAAGGCTATTTCAGAAAAGGAGATCTCCTGGGCGAAGGGAGCAGAGATTTTCGAGGGGCGATTTTCAGAGGCGAAAATTCGGAGGAGGCGGAAATCCGATTTCAGAGGGATTTTGGAGAGGGGATTTTCAGAGAATTGAAAGGCACACTTTGGGGCGATTTTCAGAGAAGAAAACTTCAGAGAGAAGATTTAGAGAGAACGAGAGAGAGGAAAATTGAGATTTCATATTAGATTCTAGGGTTCTTAGGCTCTTCAATTTTTTCCGATCGTCACTCATTCTTTCAACCAAGAGCAGCATAAATCTCACTCAGACACAAAAGAAAGAGTTCTGAGATTATTCTGTTTGAATTCTCTACTACAAATCAATGGAGATTATCTGAGGTGTTTGAGTTCGAATTTTTACTTTTTTTTTGCTTCAATTTTTCTGGAATTTCGATGGATTCTCTGTCAATTAGAGTTGTTGGGTGTTGCTGAAATTTTGCTGAAGCTCCGTTTGTCAAGGTCATCGAGTTCCAGCCGAGGCGTCAAATTTCGACTTTGTTATTACACCGACTCCATTTACTGTAAAATTGGAAAGTGGCTCAAATAAAAGGTTCATTCTCTCTCTTTTGGTTTAGTTGCGGTTTTGATTTGCTTCTGTTTAGTAAAATATCTCAATGATGTAAATTGATGTGTATTGAGATTGTTCGTGCATTTAATTATATGACATTCACACTAATTTCATATTCGATTTTCATTAACTCTAAGACGTTAAGTGCGTTTGTGATTGTTAAATCATCGATCATGTGTTAAGTTACTTTAAAATAAAAGAGAAGTATAAATCAGTAGAAGTGAATGTTGGGTCTGTTATTGATCTTAAGTTTCCAGCATATGTCAATGCTATTGGGCTGTGATTGAGCTTCAGTTGTGCTTGTCGTACTTTATTGGGTTCGATTTGCTGTTTTCAGATTTAAGCACGCATTTGTAACACTATACTCTTGTCGTTGAAATAACTGATATTTGCTCATCTCTTTCATGTCTCCTGTCTTGTTACTGTCCGAGCTCGTTTGTGTGTTTGGAATTAATTTCGTTGAAGTTCGTAAGCTCTTGTTTTTTTTGTTGCTTCTCTTTCACCCTCCTGGATTGAAAACAGAGAATAATGACCATTAGCCTCAGATTCCTCAAGTCCTCGTCGCTCTCTCTAATGGTTGTAACAGCCAACTCAGGTCGATTAAATAGGAAAACAATGGAAAAACAGAGTTACGAAGGAAATTAGGAATCTTCTTCTTTGATTTCGATTTATAATGTTGGGATTCCGAAAAGAAAAATCTCAAAAGAAAGCTTCAGGCGCAGCTTTTGGAGAGCGCTGCAATACGCAATAGAGAGAGCCATTTTTTTATCCCTGCATTCTAATCCACCTTTATTTCGGTGCATTTCTTCTGCTGTTGTTTTGCTACGAGCTTAGCTTGGCATCCTAGGTAGTGATTCTTCTTCAAGGTCAGAGATCCATTTTCTCCCATTTTCTTGTTATTGCCAGTTACCACTTTAATTGAATGGTATAAACCTTTGATTTATTTGAATGAGAATAATGCAAATCTGTCCATGCTTTGTGTTGTTTCAAATCTGCCAAGTTAATTCATATCCACCATGCTATATCTGGTTTGGTTACTGTATTATCACGTCAATGAAATTGCAATTCGAATTTACTACACCTGTTATGTCAGGAAAGGATCTTAAGTCTCCCTTTTCTTCATTTGAGTAATGTAGTTTTTGAGAATATGGGATTTGGTTGAAAAAAATGTGGAGAACAGATCTGGACACAAATTGGTTTAATTTCTTATAGTAGGAATTAGCAACTCAAGTATTTTATGAGTTTGGTACTGGTAGCTCTAATTTATAAGTGCATGTAATCTATTTTGCTTATTCTCCACATTTGCTTTTAGTTAGTAGAAGAACTTGTTGGTTTAGTTTTGTAGATAAACGTTCTGGACTCGTCCTTTTTTTTTTTTTTTTATCAAATACTACAAATTGATGCGGAAATGGCATAATTTTGTGCGTTACCATGTAGCTTACATGCTTATTTGTGAGTTCGCGTCACTTATTTGTTAGAATTATTCATAGAAAATATTTTAGGTGCGGCGTGATCTATCACAGTGATTGTATATATGTTCGCATAACATGACCATGATCCTTAAAATTCGGGGCGTGCCATTTAGCAAATTTCATGGCCCTCGCAAAGTACAAACGCGAAATTGCTTTAGGCGCGTTAGTTGATAATAATACCTTCCTAATCACGGGTGCGCATTTATGTGACCCAAATCTTACTCTCGGCGAAACTGAAATACATTAAAGTCACAGGCGTACTGGTTACGGTGTGACTCGAAATGTGTTTTCGTGACGTCGCAATATTTCTTAAAATTAAAAGCGGAACATTAAAAGCACCTAATTAAAATATATAAAGAAAGCAGATAAAAGCAAAAATTGCAATTGAGCGACCGTGCTAGAACCACGGAATCCGGGAGTGCCTAACACCTTCTCCCGGGTTAACAGAATTCCTTATCCAGGTTTCTAGTTTCGCAAACTGTATTATAGAGTCATAAATTTCCTCGGTTCGGGATTAAACCGGTGACTTGGGACACCATTATTTTCCCAAGTGGCAACTCTGAATAATTTAATAAATTGATCCCGTTCCGACTGTCCTTTAAGTGGAAAAACTCCTTCACTGATTATTATTATATCCCTTCTCGGGATGTAGTATTAAACAGTGGCACATTACATTTACGTTATTATACGCTATGTGTGTGAAAAAAAAGGGAGGTGTGACAGCTCTGGCGACTCTGCTGGGGATAAGTAACCCGAAACTTCGGTTCAGGGTTTAAGAATTCGAGCTCAGTTAAATTGTTGTTTTTGCTTATATCTGATTTCATTATATGTTTTGATTAATGTGCTACATGTTTACCGCTTTGATATTGCGTGAATTGTATATATAAAATTGTGCCGAAAACCCTTCTCTTCTTCACCTCCGGGGATGTGCTTACTGGTTGAGACTCCCTTTCTGTTAGTGTCAATACCAAAAATAAGAAAAGAGGCCGGATAAGTTACAAAGTCGGACGATCCCGCGGGTCCCCGGTACGTAGCCCCCTCCTCGATCCGAGTTGTCTGCTCGGGTACACGGTCTAGTACCATTGAAAAGCATCAGGATATTGAGCCTAGATTTAGGACGTTTATTTGCATCATATCCGACTTAGGGGACTCAACATAGGGGTTGGGTCCGTCTAGGACAGGTGACCCGGTAACCAAAAGACCGAGCATGTTATATGTTGCATTTATTTGTCCTATTATGCTATTGGCTAAATTCCTGAAAAACAAAAAAAAAAAAAAAGAGAGAAAATTTTAGAATAGAAAAAAAAATCGAAATGTCGACGAAACGCTGTCGAAAGTTTGAAAAGAAAATTTGAAAAAATAGGTTGAAAAAACAATTTTTGTTGAAATAATTGGTCAAATAATCTGACCGAACTACGCAGGTTTGATTCTCACCGTTAGGTGGGATACGTAGGCAACCCTCATCGGGTCCAACCACCCCTATAAAAAAAATCAAAAAAAATGTGTGTTTAATTTTGTCAATAAAATCGAAGGGACGCTGTTTTTGAAAATAGCCGAATGTTCCGAAAGGACGCCGGAAGGCTGTTTTTTGCAAAAAATGGCCACTTTGAATCATTTTTAATAATTTGCGGGCACAGACCTTGAAATATTCCTTGTGGAAATGTTGCAAGGTCATAGCCACAAAAATCAAGTTCGGGTTCACACCCCGTTTGCAAAAATAACCAAAAAATGTCAAATTTTGATTTTGTTATAAATAAGTCGGGTGATGCTATTCTTGCTTAAAATAAGCCGAATGTCCCTCAAAAGGACGTCGGAAGGCTGTTTTTGCAAGAATAGCCACTTTGAGTCGTTTTTAAATAATTTTGGACACAGCCTTGAAATATTCCCTCGCGGAAATGTTGAAAGGCTGTATCCGCAAAATTAAGTTTGAGCCATCACTCAACTTTATAAAAAATAACCACTTTATCAAATAAGCCATTACATGGCCGGAATTTTGCTGAAATAGCCACATTTTTGCATTTCAACTTCCACAGTCTTGTGTTGACCTGTGTCGGTGTTGAACGATGCCCCATAGGCCCCGGGATAAAAATTTTGAATTTGCATCTTCTCAAATAAAATTTTGCAAAAAGAGCCACTTTGTCTGAATAAGCCATTACATGGCCAATTATGAAAAATAGTCTTGTGTTGGTTTATGGTGATGCCGAACGATGCCCCATGAGCCACAGGATAAAAAAAATTCAAGCTTATTTTTTCTTGAACAAAATTTTGCAAAAATAGTCATTTTGTCTAAATAAGCCATTATGTGGCCAATTTTAAAAAAATAGTCATAATTGACACCAAAAAATATTCTTATTCTTGTAGAAATCTCCGGTACAAAATAAGAAAGTTTTTTTTTAGTTGGAGTCGGTTTCTATAATTTTCTCTTCAAAACAAAAAAAAAAAAAAAAAAAATCAAATAAACATCTCTTTATTTCTTGCATTAATTTGCAAGAACTACGCTCGATCTGATTCATGCGGGGTCATGATACGTAGGCAATCCACATAGGATTCGACCATGTCCATAACCAAAAAGAAAAAAAAATGAAAAAACCACAAAAAGGAAAAAAAAGAAAAGAAAATAGAAAAAAAAAAAAATGGAATACCTTAACGCTAACCCGGTGGTTTCGTTTTGTTGATCCAGAAAGTCGAGGTGGTTGGTTGTGGTAAATTGGAAAGCAAGATCCAAGGAAAATGATAACCGGCATCGAAGCTGTTACGAGTGATCAAGAGACTCAGGGTCAGAAAATTCAACAAGGGACTACTGTGGTTGAGGAAAACAAAGCATTGAACCAACAAATGACCAAAATGCGTCAAGCATGGGCCAATGGCCAAGGACAGCCTTCTCATGAGCCACAATCTGCTATACAACAAGAACAGTACCACTCTCCCGAGTACCACTCGTACTCGTTTGACCTTCCTGCAAACGTTGAGAAGCTTACCCGAAAGAATGTACAGGAAGAAATGGCCCAAAGATTGAAGAGATTAGAACATCGAGTGAAAAACATGCAAGAAATGGCAGGTCAAAAGAGTGTTGCCTTCAGAGATCTTTGTATGTTCCCCGATGTCCACTTGCCGCCTGGTTTCAAGGTTCCCAAATTGGAAAAGTATGATGGACGCGGAAACCCCATAGCCCACTTGAAAAGGTATTGCAACCAATTGAGAGGTGTGGGAAGAAAAGAAGAATTACTTATGGCTTATTTTGGGGAAAGCCTCTCGGGAGTAGCATCTGAATGGTTTTGGGATCAGGACGCATCTGTTTGGCACGTTTGGGATGATTTGGCACGAGCCTTTATCAAACAATTTCAATACAATATTGACGCCACCCCAAACCGCATTTCCCTTTCTAAACTGAAAAAGAAACCAACTGAAAGTTTCAGGGAATATGCCATCAAATGGAGAGAGCAGGCAGCGAGAGCTAAGCCACCCATGAATGATCACGAGTTGGCCACTGTTTTCCTTTAGGCTCAAGAGCCGGATTACTTTCAAAACATGATATCTGCAGTTGGTCACTCCTTTGAAGAAATAATCAAAATGGGAGAAATGGTGGAAGATGGTCTTAAGACGGGCAAAATTATAAGTCAAGCAGCTCTCAAAAATGCGGCTCAGGATCTCCAAAGTGAATTCAATGATGTGAATAGGAGGGATGACGAAGTCATGATGACATCAGGGTCGAGAAGAGGTCCTATGAGAACATCTCAAAGGTATATGCAACCTCATCAAGTTTTCCATGACCCCTTTAAGCATTACTACCCGCCTCAAAACCCTCCATACTCTGTTGAACCAGTCCAGTATGTTGCTCAATCCTCAAAACACCCAAGAAAGCGAGCCCGAACATCACAAAATCTTTACCAGCGTTCGCAAAATTTTCAAATACCTTATAACCCACATCCAAGCCAGGGGTATGGAAAGGAACAGAAGTTGAAAGATAATTTTACACTAATAGGAGAGTCCTATGCAAGCTTGTTTGAAAAGCTAAAACGACGTGACGTGATTGCACCCATCCCTCCAAATCGGGTGGACCGACGTGCGAGAAGTTTTGACTCATCCAAAAGGTGTGAATACCACTCCAACGCCCTGGGGCACGATGTTGAAAGTTGTCGGGATTTGAAAAGAGAGATAGAAAGAATGATTCGGGAAGGAATAATTGCGGTCCAAGGCAGTGGCATCCAAAACATTGCACAGAATCCTTTACCTGCACATAACGGAGCACATTTTGTGGGAATGATGCCCGGTGACGTGGGTGATGAAAATCTTCTTGGGAGGTCAACTGAAGTTGAAGATATTGAAACAGAAAGTGATCTTGGCAACATTAATGCAGAATTCAGTGGCTAGGATGCCATGCTTGTCAATTGGGAAGGCGCTTCGTCTCTTGGAGTTTTGGTGGTATATTTTGGTGTCATCTCTTTTGCCCGGGTTATTTCAGGGTTGTAATCCGGACGTTGTCTTGAGAGTCAAAACCCTATCTTCTATCTTTGCTTTGTTTAGTAATAAATTTGTTTAGTGCTGTCTAGGTCTGTAATTCTAGTCTAGTTTGTTCGTTTTGTTGTTCGTCTTGTTGTTTCAACCCATCAGTTTAATACAACTCTCTGTTTCCCATCATTCCTAGTCATTCCATTTCTGATCACTTTGTATTTTTTCTCATACTGACTTTAGCAACATGACATGCACACAATTCTCGGCCTAATTTTAAGAGTTAATTTAGCAATGAAACAATGTTGAAGATGTAATGATATTCGGAAGAAATAAAAACTTATCAAAATACTGTGAAGCCTGAGTTAAGTAAGTACTGGGGGAAAGCAGAACATAAAGAAATGCCTTGGAAATGCATCATGCTTCATCGGATTAAAGCCAAAGGCAAAAGTACCCCAAAGCTAAAGGAGCCATTCGTGGTATCGAGATTGTTGCCCAATGGCACTGAGAATCGTCAAATACAGAAGGCAAATATGTGAATCAATCAAAGGTGTTTAACCGTGTAGTTTGTACTTGGTAGGTCTCGAAGATTGGAATGACGAAGGCATTTTATTCGGCTATCCAAACACTTTATCCATTGTTATCCCTTCGAGCCTTATTATATTTTCTTTCATATCCCTCTTTCGGAATCAACAACATAAATTGATGATTGAGGGGGGAAATAAAATGGAGAAACAAAAAAAAAAAAAAAGGAAAAGAAAGAAAAAGAATGCAAAGAAAAATCGGGAGAAGTCAAGATACAACAATGAATACAGACGTAGTCTGAACTACGTTTGACTTGATCCCGAAAGGGTACGTAGGCAGCCTCTCTGAGGTTCAGTCACAATAAAAGAAAAATCCAAAAAATCCCCCAAGAAGGAAACTGGGGCAGAAGTTATGGTTGTCGAAAAAATAAGATTCCGAATGTTGTAATTTTAACCCACGATGAAATATTTTTGAGCCTTTATATCCTTTTTTTTCTATATCCCATCCAAAAGCCTGCATTACGGTCCAAAGGAAGACCTTCCGACCAATCGTCAAGAAATGCCAAGTCAAACGAGCAAAGGTGAATCACATCAAGGGCAACACTCCAGTCCGAACAAAGGAGAATGAAGAATTCAAGATGATGAGAACCACCACGAGACTCCAAGATGAGAGAAATCAAAATGAGAGAGTCTTATCGGTGAAAACCCGCACGGCACCGTAAGGCGACGGTGAGTCGAGAGAAAGAAAGAGAAAATGAGAGAGGCTTGATGGTGAAAACTCTATGGGCACTACAAGTCGACTAAGGATCAGATCAAAGAAATGAAGTGTTGAAGACCGGTTTCACGGCAGAGCTTGCAACAAGAGTTGAACATCAAATTTGCTATACGGAGAAGGCCAAAAGTGCATGTCAAGGTCGCTAGAATCGGTATTCAAAATCCGCTAGGTCATTCTTCCGTAGGTTTCTTGTTAGGAATTATGTTTTCCTTTCTTTCTATCCTTTGTACCTTGTTTTATCCTCCCTCTTATTGAGTTTGTCTGGTCATAACAAGTATAGAAATGATTCCAAAATTTGCCACCAAGCTTTCCAATTGCACAAGATGGGATTTGGCCAACACAACAATTGTCGTAAGTCAGGAAAAGGCAAGGCCAGTGCTTTAAGCCAAAAGAGCAACATGTGCAATGGAGCGGGCAACAATAAAAATGTTTGGGGTGCGTACAAGACGCAAAGGTCGGCAAAGTGCCAATTCTAGAAAATATAACAAATGGAAAGAGGGGAGTGTATTCTGACAAAAGAAAGAGCTAGTCAAGAAACACCCCAAGGTTGTCCAATGAAATCATTGAAGAAATCGTAGACTTCAAGATCGGAATTGTGGGATTCGTCAAGAATGGAAGAACATACATGCCTAAAGAGAGGCGGATTTTGAACAAAGAAGAAGTGAAAATGGATAGTCGGTGAACAGGCCAAGCATTCAAGCGGAAAGTTCAAGGCCACAACCAACCACCGTATTTTTAAACTGACAGAGTTTTCTTTGCTTTGAAACAGGAGCAAAAGATATTGTCAAACTGGGGCAGGAAAAAATTTTCTGCCATCGGATAGTCATCCGAAGAGCATGAAGGTGAACACAATTGTTTTTGAAGATGAATAAGGCAAGTTGAAAGGTGAATGAAGCAAGTATCGGAGAATGATACAATCTTAGTCTGTTGAAACTTTCTCCTAAGACAAAAGTCTTAGTCCGATGAGTTTTTCACCTAAGATGAATTGGATAAAATCTTAGTCTGTTGAATCTTTTTCCCAAGATAGAAGTCTTGGTCTGATGAATTTTTCACCAAAGATAAAGAGATAATGCAATGTGAAAACAAAAGGAAGGCAGAAGCCAATGAAAGCAGAAGTTGGAAAAGAAAGAAAGGGCTCCTGAGACCATGCACAGAAAATAGACCCAGTCCGAAGAGTTATCTCCTGGAGTCATAAACTCAGTCCGATGGTTAATCCTCCTGAGATTACATTGAAATGGACATAGTCCAGTAAGATACAATCTTAGTCCGTTGAATCTTTCTCCCAAGATAAAAGTCTTGGTCTGATAAATTTGTCACCTAAGATTAAGAGGATAAAATCTTAGTCTGTTGAATCTTTCTCCCAAGATAAAAGTCTTGGTCCGATGAATTTTTCACCTAAGATAAAGAGATAATGCAATGTGAAAACAAAAGGAAGGCAGAAGCCAATGAAAGCAGAAGTTGGAAAAGAAAGAAAGGGCAAAAGCCGAAAAAGAATGGAAAGATTTTTGAAATTGAAAGACTTAAGAAAGTCTGAATTGCAAATGGACCCAGTCTGATGAGTTATCTCCTGGAGTCATAAACTCAGTCCGATGGATAATCCTCCCGAGACCATGCAAATGAATAGACCCAGTCCGAAGAGTTATCTCCTGGAGTCATAAACTCAGTCTGATGGATAATCCTCCTGAGATTACATTGAAATGGACATAGTCCAGTAAAATACAATCTTAGTCTGTTGAATCTTTCTCCCAAGATAAAAGTCTTGGTCTGATGAATTTTTCACCTAAGATAAGGAGATAATGAAATGTGAAAACAAAAGGAAGGCCGAAGTCAATAAAAGTAGAAGTTGGAAAAGGAAATGAAGGCATAGTTTGAAAGGAAAAGGAAAGGCGCAATTTGAAAAGTAAAATCAGAAGTTGGAAAAGAAAAAGGGCAAAAGCTGAAAAGAAAGGAAAGATTTTTGAAATTGAAAGACTTAAGAAAGTTTGAATTGCAAATAAACCCAGTCCGAAGAGTTATCTCCTGGAGTCATAAACTCAGTCCGATGGTTAATCCTCCTGAGATTACATTGAAATGGACATAGTCCAGTGAGAATCAAAATCTTAGTCTGTTGAAACTTTCTCCTAAGATTAAATGTCTTAGTCCGATGAATTTTTCACCTAAGATAACCTTCAGTCAAGGTAACACAAGTTTTAGTTTCATGCATTTTTAATTTTTGTTAGGTGCCCACCTTCAAATACGGGAATATTTTATGCATCGCATTGCACGTTTAATTTCTGTTAGGTGTCCACCTTCAAATACGGGAATATTTATCTGCATCGCATTGCACGTTTAATTTCTGTTAGGCGCCCACCTTCTAACACGGGAATACATTTCTGCATTGCACGTTTAATTTCTGTTAGGCGCCCACCTTCAAACACGGGAATACATTTCTGCATTGCACGTTTAATTTCTGTTAGGCGCCCACCTTCAAACACGGGAATACATTTCTGCATTGCACGTTTAATTTCTGTTAGGCGCCCACCTTCAAACACGGGAATACTTTTCTGCATTGCACGTTTAATTTCTGTTAGGCGCCCACCTTCTAACACGGGAATACTTTTCTGCATTTGCATCTCATACATGTCTGCATTTAAAAAGAAAAAAAAATGAAAAAAAAATGATGAAAGTCTCATTTTCAAAAGCATGATGTGCCCAGTCACCATACTGGGGCAGAAAAATCTTTCTTTGGTTGTCTATTTTGTCACAAGCAGTGGTCCACCTGGAGAGTGGATGAATACTTCATATTGAAGAATGTTTGAACAAGTCAAGGCAAGAACAAGAATGCCGGTGAAGAAAAGTTAAACAAGTCGAGGCAATAACAAGAATGACAGTGAAAGAGAAATACAAGTCAAGGCTCAGCAACTAGGAGCCCACCTGAAATCATGGGCACTACATATATCCGGACTTGATCCAAAAGCTGAAGAAGATTGAACCAACACCTGTGGCTAACAAGTATCAAGATTCAGATCAGGGTCCGCATGAAGCACCAACCAACTCAAGATCAAGCTTCAGAAGACTCATAGATAGGAATCTTGTAACTCGTAGCTGATAGGTTTAGTTAGTCTTTTTCAATTTTGATGTAATAACAGGACAGCGGACCGGAGCCTCGGACGAAACCTCGACTCTCAACCTCGATACTCCATCACTCCCGAACTACACCGACCTGATTCCTGTTTAGCCCAGGATATGTAGGCAACCTCTGAAGCAGGGTGCGGTCAAAGCTTTTCAAAATGCTTCACAACGGAATACTCGAACGGGTAAAAATCGTTCATAGTTGCTCACTTATCTTTGCACGGAAACTCTTCGTGTTCCCGAGCAAAGAGGGGCAGCTGTGAGCACGTGATTTTTACCCTATATATGAGTTATTCCCATAAATTCAAAATAAATAATTTTTCCTTATTTTTACAATTAATATTAATTAGTTGCATGAAAATACAAAAAAATATGCATTTGCATTTAGGAAATTAATATTACTGGTAGGTATTAATTCATTTTAGAACAATTAAAGAAAAATAAAAATAGCATCTTAATGTTTTAATTGAGAATTACTATAAAATAGATATCAAATAAATTTTAGGAATTAATTAGTTTAACAATTTAATAAAGTCATAAAATAAAACAATAAATAAATAAAAAAAAAGAAAAAACAAACAAAGGTAATAAAAAAGAGACACGCAAATAGCGTGTCTCTATCTCTGGAGATGGGGCAAGAAAGCCTAAAAGGGCTATTTCAGAAAAGGAGAGCTCCTGGGCGAAGGGAGCAGAGATTTTCGAGGGGCGATTTTCAGAGGCGAAAATTCGGAGGAGGCGGAATCCGATTTCAGAGGGATTTTGGAGAGGGGATTTTCAGAGAATTGAAAGGCACACTTTGGGGCGATTTTCAGAGAAGAAAACTTCAGAGAGAAGATTTAGAGAGAACGAGAGAGAGGAAAATTGAGATTTCATATTAGATTCTAGGGTTCTTAGGCTCTTCAATTTTTTCCGATCGTCACTCATTCTTTCAACCAAGAGCAGCAGAAATCTCACTCAGACACAAAAGAAAGAGTTCTGAGATTATTCTGTTTGAATTCTCTACTACAAATCAATGGAGATTATCTGAGGTGTTTGAGTTCGAATTTTTACTTTTTTTTTGCTTCAATTTTTCTGGAATTTCGATGGATTCTCTGTCAATTAGAGTTGTTGGGTGTTGCTGAAATTTTGCTGAAGCTCCGTTTGTCAAGGTCATCGAGTTCCAGCCGAGGCGTCAAATTTCGACTTTGTTATTACACCGACTCCATTTACTGTAAAATTGGAAAGTGGCTCAAATAAAAGGTTCATTCTCTCTCTTTTGGTTTAGTTGCGGTTTTGATTTGCTTCTGTTTAGTAAAATATCTCAATGATGTAAATTGATGTGTATTGAGATTGTTCGTGCATTTAATTATATGACATTCACACTAATTTCATATTCGATTTTCATTAACTCTAAGACGTTAAGTGCGTTTGTGATTGTTAAATCATCGATCATGTGTTAAGTTACTTTAAAATAAAAGAGAAGTATAAATCAGTAGAAGTGAATGTTGGGTCTGTTATTGATCTTAAGTTTCCAGCATATGTCAATGCTATTGGGCTGTGATTGAGCTTCAGTTGTGCTTGTCGTACTTTATTGGGTTCGATTTGCTGTTTTCAGATTTAAGCACGCATTTGTAACACTATACTCTTGTCGTTGAAATAACTGATATTTGCTCATCTCTTTCATGTCTCCTGTCTTATTACTGTACGAGCTCGTTTGTGTGTTTGGAATTAATTTCGTTGAAGTTCGTAAGCTCTTGTTTTTTTTGTTGCTTCTCTTTCACCCTCCTGGATTGAAAACAGAGAATAATGACCATTAGCCTCAGATTCCTCAAGTCCTCGTCGCTCTCTCTAATGGTTGTAACAGCCAACTCAGGTCGATTAAATAGGAAAACAATGGAAAAACAGAGTTACGAAGGAAATTAGGAATCTTCTTCTTTGATTTCGATTTATAATGTTGGGATTCCGAAAAAAAATCTCAAAAGAAAGCTTCAGGCGCAGCTTTTGGAGAGCGCTGCAATACGCAATAGAGAGAGCCATTTTTTTATCCCTGCATTCTAATCCACCTTTATTTCGGTGCATTTCTTCTGATGTTGTTTTGCTACGAGCTTAGCTTGGCATCCTAGGTAGTGATTCTTCTTCAAGGTCAGAGATCCATTTTCTCCCATTTGCTTGTTATTGCCAGTTACCACTTTAATTGAATGGTATAAACCTTTGATTTATTTGAATGAGAATAATGCAAATCTGTCCATGCTTTGTGTTGTTTCAAATCTGCCAAGTTAATTCATATCCACCATGCTATATCTGGTTTGGTTACTGTATTATCACGTCAATGAAATTGCAATTCGAATTTACTACACCTGTTATGTCAGGAAAGGATCTTAAGTCTCCCTTTTCTTCATTTGAGTAATGTAGTTTTTGAGAATATGGGATTTGGTTGAAAAAAATGTGGAGAACAGATCTGGACACAAATTGGTTTAATTTCTTATAGTAGGAATTAGCAACTCAAGTATTTTATGAGTTTGGTACTGGTAGCTCTAATTTATAAGTGCATGTAATCTATTTTGCTTATTCTCCACATTTGCTTTTAGTTAGTAGAAGAACTTGTTGGTTTAGTTTTGTAGATAAACGTTCTGGACTCGTCCTTTTCTTCTTTTTTTTATCAAATACTACAAATTGATGCGGAAATGGCATAATTTTGTGCGTTACCATGTAGCTTACATGCTTATTTGTGAGTTCGCGTCACTTATTTGTTAGAATTATTCATAGAAAATATTTTAGGTGCGGCGTGATCTATCACAGTGATTGTATATATGTTCGCATAACATGACCATGATCCTTAAAATTCGGGGCGTGCCATTTAGCAAATTTCATGGCCCTCGCAAAGTACAAACGCGAAATTGCTTTAGGCGCGTTAGTTAATAATAATATCTTCCTAATCACGGGTGCGCATTTATGTGACCCAAATCTTACTCTCGGCGAAACTGAAATACATTAAAGTCACAGGCGTACTGGTTACGGTGTGACTCGAAATGTGTTTTCGTGACGTCGCAATATTTCTTAAAATTAAAAGCGGAACATTAAAAGCACCTAATTAAAATATATAAAGAAATCAGATAAAAGCAAAAATTGCAATTGAGCGACCGTGCTAGAACCACGGAATCCGGGAGTGCCTAACACCTTCTCCCGGGTTAACAGAATTCCTTATCCAGGTTTCTAGTTTCGCAGACTGTATTATAGAGTCATAAATTTCCTCGGTTCGGGATTAAACCGGTAACTTGGGACACCATTATTTTCCCAAGTGGCGACTCTGAATAATTTAATAAATTGATCCCGTTCCGACTGTCCTTTAAGTGGAAAAACTCCTTCACTGATTATTATTATATCCCTTCTCGGGATGTAGTATTAAACAGTGGCACATTACATTTACGTTATTATACGCTATGTGTGTGAAAAAAAAGGGAGGTGTGACAGAGGCGATATGCAGGTTTGGAGGATGGTGAGATTTGTCCGTCGCATTACTTTTAATAGAGAACCTTACTCGTTGCCGTATTATTTATGCGTGCGCCGGGGTGAGTCCCGGTTTTTTCAATTATGCTTTCACTGGAGAGCACTGTGTGTCGGGGTGAGTCCTGGTTTAATTTCATTTTCATTGAAGAGTACTGTGTGTTGTTGCACAGTTCGTATACATCGGCAGAGTCTCGATTTACCTAGTTCCTTCGTTGCTCGGCCTGGAGAAACCGTTAGCGAGACAGATGATGAACTTATTGCTTGGGTTACTCGCAACCCTGGGGCTTCATTAATTCAAATGAAGTTCGAGCATAACTTATAATATTTAATAGGCTGAACTGGCATAGGATTGTCGTGGCGAGCATACGTGAAAGCTTTTCGAGCTCATATTTTACCGATGTTGGAGAGACTACAAGTTCGATGGACCTATTGCTTAGCCTCAGGTTCTCGAATTATTTTCTTAATAATATCGGCATGTCTGACTCATTTTTGTATTTACAGTATGGTACGGTGCAGAGGTCTTTCCTCGGTCATCGCCTGTGAGGTGGTACAGTATGGAACATTTTCTTGGTGTGTTTGGTGGCATTCGTTCCTTGTTCGCGCACATGTGAGAATGCTCGTGTTCCTATCCAGAACAAAATAAAAGAGAAAGTATGATAAGTTAAACCCAAATGAAATTGCATGTTACTCCTTGACCTGGTAGTTAGTAAATGGGAAAAGGCACTATAGGGCTACTTGCTTCTCCCCGTGCTCGAATGGTTGTTTCATATTTGGTAGTTGTGTTTTGATTTGACGTTAGTCGCGTCTAGGATTTTCGTGTGCTGAACATACTTTGCCCGTGGGGATCTCAAAACCGAGTCCCGGTCCAATATCGTCTAATATGTCAAACAAGAAGGGGAACATGTCATATTTGTTCATAAATCTCATAGTGCGTATGGATACAAAAATAAGGCAGGATACGGTCTTTATTTCAAAGAATCACATAGTAGGTTATTGTCCCTTCCCGAGAGGTGGGAATAAGATCGGCATATAAAGTTAGTATGACAACTAGGATTGTGGTCACACTAAGCGCGTAGTGTCACGACCCTAGTTCACCAACTGTGAACACGTCATGACGGCACCTAGTCCTCGCGACCAGGTAAGCCTAACATGTTGTGGAAGTAATAGCAATTTGCGGTAATTTATAGTTAAGAATAAATAATATGAAGAATGTATATAATTGCCGCCTGGCACAAAACTTTAACACTTAGCATTCTAAAATTATCCCAAAGACTCGGAAACCCACGAGAAACACAGGCTAAGAGAAAACATAAGGTACGGCTCTAATATCTGGAAATGTCTACAACATCTGAATACATGAAATGGAACTACTAACTACAAAATAGAGTAGAATGAGACTCTTCGGTCTATGGATGCAGCAGAATATACCTCAAGTCTCAGAATGTATCGCCTGGATCACTAATAGAATGCTCGACCAGAAGTACTTGCATCTGCACATGAAAAACATGCGAAGAAGAGGCATAAGTACACCACAGCGGTACTAAGTAAGTGCCAAGCCTAACCTCGATTGAGTAGTAACGAGGAAGGTCAGGGCCCTACTGAGAATAAACATATTAACAATAATGAACAGTGTAAATCAGGGAATAATCCGAAATAACGATAAAAATAGAGTAGAAGCTACAAGTCAATGACAATTAAGCTAGGTAAGGAAAAATAGCACAAACAAGTATATTTTCAACTGTCCAGTGGATCTCTTGGGAATTGAACCCATAGTCCATCACATTTAAGTATCTTGGATCTCCCGGGAATCGAACCTGTAGTCCACCTTATCAATAGCAAAGGATCTCCCGGGAATTGAACCCGTAGTCCACCTTATCAATAGCAAAGGATCTTCTGGGAATCGAACCCGTTGTCCATTATACCAACAGCCAAAGATCTTCCGGGAATCAAACCTATAGTCCATCATATCAATAGCAAAGGATTCGGGAATTGAAACCGTAGTCTATATAAGTGTGTAGGGGGATCAGTCGAGAATTTAACCCGCAGTCCATATAATCATGCAGGGGGATCTGTCAGGAATTGAACCCGCAATCCATATAACTGTGTAGGGGGATCTATCGGGAATTAAACCGGCAGTCCATATAACCGTGCATGGGGGTCTATCGGGAATTGAACCCGCAGTCCATATAACCATGCAGGGGGGTCAGTCAGGAATTGAACCCGCAGTCCATACAATTGTGCTGGTGAATCTATCGGGAATTGAACCCGCAGTCCATAAGTAGTCAAACAAGAAGGGGGAAGCTACCGAAATCTGTATCCGTGGTCCCAATGTAAATGCGCAACCAAATCAGGGAAATATTCAGAGAATGAAGTTTACAAATACAAGTAACAATTAAATTCTGGCCTAACATGCTTCACAAAATTTCAATTAAGGCAATTAAGCAATTAATTGTATCTAGTCATGCTCATCTAATTAACACATGTTAAATGTTGCATTGAAATTAGTCAAATAACAGAGAAAACACAGTTTAAAAATTTCAAGTAAAGTTGATTTTTCAACAATTATCTCAAGTACACGCACGTCACCTCGCGTACAAGGCATTTAAATCAGCACATAAGAAGTCCTAAGGGGAGAGGTGCCCCACACAAGGTTAGACAAGCCATTTGCCTCGAGCCGGTACAAAATCAACTAGAGAATGATGCCCTTGCCACGAGTATCCGACTCCAAATGGCCCAAATCTATTCAATTCAAGTACAAATCATAAATAATATTGCAAACAACTAATTCCACTATTAAAATTAAAGCTAGGGCGCGAAAATAGGTAAAATAACCAAAATGCCCCTCCAGCTATCGTGTCAAAATCGAATAATAATTTTTTTATATTTTCAGAACCCTTGTACTCTCACGAGTCTAACCATATAAAACTCTCTCAAATCGGAGGTCAAATGCCCCCTCAAATCCTCACAATTAGGTCTAACAAGTTTTACCCACTTATTCAAAACACGAAATTAAAGGGTGAAATTAAGAGGAGATTCATGGAATATAGTCTAAATCGAGTGGGAATTACTTACCCAAGTTGCCCAGATGAAAATCCCTTCAAAAATCACCAAAAATCGAGCTCTAGAAGTCAAAATATTATAAAAATGGTGAACCCTCAAAATGGCTAATTTAATCTGTCTGCCCAGGTGTTTGGCTATCGCGAACGCGTAGGTGTTATCGCGTTCGCGGAGAAGAAAATGAAGGGGGTTTTATTTTCTCTTCACGAACGCATGAAGTAGTTCGCGAATGTGAAGGGTGAGGAAACATTGCTTCACGAACACGAAGGGTGGGGAAACATTGCTTCGCGAACGCGCAACAGATGACGCGAACTCGTTGAAGGGGAGAACAGGGCTTCGCAAACGCGTGGCCCTAAACGTGATCGCGTATAAGGAAAAATGGGCACCCTCCAGATTACACTACGCAAATGCGGTGGCTTAGCCGCAAACGCGGTGAAGAGAGAAAAGGGACTCTATGCGAACGCGATCCCTTCTTTGCAATCGCGAAGAAGGGTCTCAGACCTGCAATTTCTGCAACACTTCCAAGCCTCAAATTTCTCCGTTTAGCATCCGAAATACACCTGACATATTCCATAGCATCATTCAAACTTGTACCAATCTCTAAATCACCCAAAACAACACCGGAAACACGATTTGCCAAGATTCAAGCCTATGAACTTCAATTTCTAACCAAATACACTTTCGATCAAAAACCTACTCAAACCTTGTCCGAATGACCTAAAATTTTGTACGCACATCCAAAATGACATGACGAAGCTGTAGCAACTTCCGAAATTTCAAACCGACCCTCAGATAAAAAATTCACTATCGGACCGGAACTTCAAAAATTTCAAACTTCGGCATTTCAAGCCAAAATGAGTTACGGGCCTCCAAACTACATTCCAACCACACTCCCAAACTCGAAATCACCTAACGGAGCTAACAGAACCATCTGATTTCTATTCTGAGGTCAGTCTTCATACTATTCCAAATACATACTATTTTTCAACTTTTAAGCTCTCATTTAGGGATTAAGTGTCCCAAAATACTCCAAATCCTAATACCGAACGTTCCGAGAAACTAAAATAGCAGAAATAAACTAAGGGAAAGAAGTTAATGGGGGATCGAGGCGTAAATTCTAAAAACAACCGGCCGGATCGTTACATGTAGTGACCATAACCCCGCTTTGAACATGCATATGACGTGCCAATCTCATCGTTATGGATGAGGTGTGAGTTTTGTGTAGGTATCAATCGTAATTTTTATTTCATGCAAAGATCTAATCCTGATTGGTTTGGTCGCTTCAAAAGCTTACCTATAACTTTCTCAGGTTGGTATTCATATAGAGGGTGGGGCTATGGCCACAGGGAAGCGAAACTTTTGGTTTTAAATCTAGAGAGAACTAAAAATTTGGCTAAGAAATTCCCACAGGCAGTGTCAAATTATTGATCAAAAAGTGTTAAACTCTTTGTTAAACTAATTAATGACAAAATGAAGGATAAGTGTTAGCCAATATAATTAACTCTAGATCTAAACATATTGAATAAGACAATAAGATATAATCAAACTTATAACCCCTTTTAAGTTAATAAAAGATATCAAACATAAACTATAGGCTTACATTATTGATGCGTTGTTCCGTAATGTAAGAACGAAGAAGAAAAAAGGAATACCATTGATAGATATGTGATCTATCATTATAGATTCAGCAGTGACGATTACAAAGATTGTACCCAAGACCTAGACTTTTGCTTTATTTTTGTTAGGGATCCTCTTATTCTTTTGTCTCTCTTTCTCGAAGGAGAGAGACTCTCTTTTTCTGCATTCTCACCTCCTATATATAGTATAAGTATTCCCTTTTGTCCAATGGTTCTTAGCCAGAATCCCGCATCCCTTGATTGTACTTTACATTTCTCCCCTTAAGTATCACGACATATACTTTGCCGTACAAGCTTTCCGATGGCTCGATCTCGTTAGTGGCCGAGATACTCATCGTTATTACGTCTATGGATACAACCACGGCATAGTCGACCCTTTGCCATTCCATTTAGCGCTAATCCACACATGGTCAGATTTTGACCCATACAGTAGTAATGTCAATCTTATTGTTTAAAAGCTTCTATTTTATATTTTGCCGCTAATGATTAATGAAAGCAAAGCTTCCCATTTCAGTTATATAACTTCATCCCTTTTATCTCTTCATTTCTTTATTATGAATACTTTCAATAATATTAATAAAATCTAGTTTTGCTGAGTTTCTTAACTCATTTATCTCGACGTGTGTATATTAGAACTCACCTTTTATTAGTATCGTTTGATTTTTGGCTCAAAAGTGGTGTGAATTGGAAATAGAGGAAATTTTTTTTCCTTTTCAAAGTAACATTGTCCCATATTAGAGCAAAAAAATATATCTGGAAGGTTTATATACAATTGCACTTTTTTGTGCTCTAAAAGGGTTGAGAAGAAGGTAAGTCTCGCGCGGTTGTCGCTCAAGTTTGGGTTTGGATCAGATATATATGGTAAATTAAAATATTAATATTTAATGATCGTTTTCTAACGATAATTTAATTTTCCCACCGATTTTATTTCCCGTTTTATTTTGCATAAATAGCATTTTCGTAATAGTCGTTTTATGCAAAAGGCCACCTGAAAGAAGTTGCACCTATTCATTTGAACCCAACGTGTTGGCTATAAATACCAAGCAATTCCCTCAGATTTTCCTAACAATAATTCTAAAACCTCTACTTACTTTCTGCATTGTTTTCTTACTTTAAAAAAGTAAGTGTGATTTGCTATCGCCTACCTGTGTTTATTGTTCGCTGGTATTTGAAATATGGCTCCACCATTGTTGTTAATCTATTCTATCCTGCGAGGAAATACTCATAAACCTCGGATATTAGGAGATGATTAAATTCTTTTAAGGAATCTTGCCAAAATTCAGTGGGGCTCAGATTCTTTCATTTCCAGTTCACCCACGTTTCTGTTTTCTGTAAGTTTCCCGCATTTATTTTTGAATACAGAATACTAACAAGTATATTAGTTTTAAGAGGCCACAATAAATGTCATAAGCACCACGTATTGTCATACGAACTTGAGACCCAGTCTCTCAACCATATACTATCAAGGTGCAAGACCTTTTCCTTTTTCTTTTTCGTTTTTCTTTTTGTCTGGAGATCAAGTTAAAAGTCCATTTTCAAATAAAAGTGCGTAATTGAAGAAAACTTCACTAGTATATTCACGTGTTTAGGTTCATCTACGGTTTTGTTAATATTTTCATTTGCGTTGAAGAATACAGAACTGATATTTACTACATAAAATATAGCTGTTTGATAAAATTGACAAAGGAGAAAAACTGACTCAAGTAGAAGATGCAATGTAATGCTCAAACGTCCATTCACCAAGAAGAAAAGAAAAGAGCTTAGTGAGAAAATTGGCAGCCTCTATTCAGATTTAGTGGGAGGGAGAAGTATAATGAGTTAACAGGCTTTGCAGCTCTTCCTACAATATCCTGGAAGGCCTGCACTTCCCAGCATATACTCTTGATTCTTGGTGCATTCCCCAAGGGCAGCCCATCTCTCACAATTCTCATCACGATCGCTGCAATTTCCTTCAGTATCCACAGTTTTGTCAAAGGAATCCACATGAATCCACTTTGTTGCTGACCATTTCTCACCTTGAATGACAGGGCACCCACCATGGAGGCTAAGAGGATCAGGAGTGGCATTTGGATGGAGACTATAGAAAAGAAGAGCATCACCTTTCCGTGGTTTCACTAATAAATGGAAAGTTAAAAAGCAGATCAGATGCACAATATATAAGTAGCAGCAAATAGCACTATGCAACAATTCTGAGATATCCTAAATCGTATACTACCTGGTATGCCCTTCTTTGCACATTCAGACAAGCTGTCATCTGCTGTCATCGACCTACGACGACATGATTCCTGTAGAAAGTTCCAATATTTGTTGGGTAATGAATGTGTCGGAACAAATCTTAAAAAAAAAAAAAATAAGAAGACTCCAAGAGCAGACTGTAGTCTGAACTGGTTACGCTGAACTGCAAAATGTCATCTCGGCAGTACCATTCAATTTACAGAGAGAAGAGGAAAACAGACTCCTCTAATAAACAAGCTAGAGGAATCAAACAGCACATATCCAAGCAAAAATGCAACATTCGCCAAGCTCAGACACTGCTTTAATAGTATGGCTTACCGCAACTGAAATATGCCATAACAGTAGCAAAAATTTAGCTTTCTAACTGACCTCCATGCTTTTGCCAGTTTTCCCGCTGTGTACACATGTGCCCTTCAATTATGACACTAAAAAGCTCATATTCTTTTTAGTTCTTGGTTCCCATATCTTGGTTTAATCTTCCAAAATTTCAATAACACCACTTCAAACTAACTTATCACCTTTAAACCCCACAAATAAAAGAATGCAGATTAAGAATGGACATCTTAAAATAGATAGAAGCAGAAGACAAATGGCCTCCTCATAACCCAATAAGCAGAATGCCTAATAAAATTGAACCCGTGATAAAGAAGTAGAATGGAATCAACAGTAGATAAAACTTAAACTAACCTCTGCTTTAGGGAAGACAGTTTCACCTCCCTTTTCAACATCTGTGAGATACATAAGTACAGTGGCCAAGCGATGTCCGCCTCGAGCAATATTAACCTTGTCTACAAAGTAATCATAGTGTGGCTCATATTTCTGCCCCTCCTCATATCGTAGTACTTGTATTTCTTCTCCATTTTCTGTAAGCAAGAAATAACTATAGCATATTCTAGTTACTTAATGTAGTGTCTCCAAAAATTTCTAACTAGTAGATATAGTGATGTAACTTAATGGAGAGAACGATGAATATCTCCACACTAGTAAAAAAAAGTAGTTCATAAGTTAATTTTAAAAAGGTGGATAATTCTTATAATAGAGGTAAATTAATAACTTAAGCCTTAGAGAATGTGTAGTTAAAAAGTTAACAGCTTTTAATATAGTAGAAAGCATACAAGAAGTACAATCATCAACAGTTCAAAATCATGAACTTATAATAGGTTTTCTGAATAAGAATAGATGCATTATGAAACAGTGAATAGTGAACAGAATGGATAAGTTTTTAAACTAAATCTGTTTCCTTTATTCTAGTAGGTTGCACTCTTTGATGTTAACCACATTATGCTATTAACAGTCTTAAAGCCTAGTCAAACTCAACATTTGCAAAACCTGTCACAGTTGGTTCTGTCAAATTATACAGTATAAAAGGAGGAGTTTTCAATTGATGTTCAGTCCGCTACAAACATTTTCCTGAAGTTAGTAAATTCAGTACATGACAAGGTTAATAGGTGTGGACTAAAGAGAATCTTCACTTTGCAACTAACTATTGATGAGTTCAGATAAGGTTAACATAGAATTTATCATTCAGTGGAACTCATACCTTTTGGTAGAAAAGTCCAAGTTGCTATCTTCTCCTCTATCCCAGAAACAATAGGATCCTGCAGCATGAGAGGCGAGAGAAAATTTCACAAAATCAGATATACAGAAACAGGAAATGAAAAGTTATCACGTATGAAGCTATAATTTTGTCTTAAAACAAGTGATACCATCTGAAGCCTGTAACAAATCATCAGCTAATTATTAGAGGGAGAAATCATCAAATGATTAGATTAAAACAACAATAACTGTGTCGAGGATGGAGCGGGTATGGCCAAGTGGATCAAAGGCAGTGGATTGTGAATTCCCAACATGCGGATTGAGTACCTGTTGTTCACCATCAGTAAAAGATGTGACAAATACTATGGATACATAAAGGAACCACATCTGGTTTATAGAGATATTTAAGGTACTTTGCAAAAAAAAGAAAAACAAAACACACGCTCATAAAGCTAAATTCCTGGATTTGCCTCTGTGGACAAGGTTACTTCAACCAATTCCCCCTTATCTGGTATGGACATCATGGTTTAAGAAATAAACCAGAACGTATGAAAAAACAAACTACTCGGTATTTGGATACCCAGAAATAGTAGGGGATCGATACCCAATTGTGGCTTGCAGAGTGTCAAGATGATAAGAGCTCATGGTGAGCAACAATGGAGTTCTGTGATGAGCTCCATGAAAGCGGATGAAGAGAAAGAGAGAGAGCTGCAGAAAACATATTGTATTTTCATACTATGTGTATGGAAGATGTTCAGAATAGGAGGAGATGACAGACTTAAGCTTATAAACTTCTCAATGAAGAAAGGGATCAGGATATTGTGCTAGGCGAATTGGAGCATTCTGGGAGCCATCGTGACTTTGGACAATGCAGGCGTATCAAGGCTGAGGAAGTCGTGAGAGCTATGCGCAAGATGAGTAGGGGTAGAGCGACCGGGCCAGACGAGATTTCAGTGAAATTTTGAAAGTGTGTGGGGAGAGCGGGTTTGGAGTGGTTGACAGGGCTTTTTAATGTTATTTTTAAGGAGAAGAGGATGTCGGATGAGTGGAGGTGGAGTACGGTGGTTCCATTGTATAAGAACAAAGGTGATATCCAAAGCTGTAACAATTATAGGGGTATCAAATTAGTGAGTCATACCATGCAAGTGTGGAAAGGGTGGTTGAAGCAAGGGTGAGGATGATAGTATCTATATCCGACAACCAGTTCGGGTTCATGCCGGGTCGTTCTACTACCACAGCAATACACCTTGTTAGGAGGTTGGTGGAACTATGCAGAGAAAGGAAGAAGGATCTGCACATGGTGTTTATTGACCTAGAGAAAGCGTATGACAAGATTCCTAGAGAAGTTCTTTGGAGATGCTTGGATGCTAAAGGTATGTCGGTCTCCTACATTATGACGATTAAGGACATGTATGATGGGACTATGACTCGGGTAAGGACAATTGGAGGAGACTCTGAGCATTTTTCGGTTGTAATGGATTTACACCAAGGTTCGGCGCTCAGTCCGTTCTTATTCGCCCGGTGATGGATGCGTTAATACACCATATTCAAGGGGAGGTAACATGGTGCATGCTATTCGCCGATGACATAAGTCTAGTTGATGAGTCGCGAGCCGGTGTTAATGAGAGGGTAGAGGTTTGGAGACAGGCTCTTGAGTCTAAGGGTTTCAAATTGAGCAGGTCGAAGACGGAATACCTAGAGTGTAAGTTCAGCACTAAGCCCAGCGAAGTAGGCGTGAATGTGAGGCTTGAATCACAGATCATCCCGAGTAGGAGCTGCTTCAAGTACCTTGGGTCGGTGATCCAAAGGGTACGGGAGATCGACGAGGATGTCACATACCGTATTGGGGTAGGATGGATGAAGTGAAGGTTAGCATCTGGAGTCCTATGTGACAAGAGAGTGCCAACGATACTCAAAGGTAAGTTCTATAAAGTGGTGGTTAGACCGGCCATGATGTATAGGGTTGAGTATTGGCCTGTTAAGAACTCACGTATCCAGAAGATGAAAGTAGCAGAAATGAGAATGTTAAGGTGGATGTGCGGGCACACTAGGATGGATAAGATTAGGAACGATGCTATTCGGGAGAAGTTACGCATGGCTCGTATTGATGACGATATGCGGGAAGCGAGGCTCAAATGGTTTGGGCATGTTTACAGGAGAAGCCCAGATGCTCCGGTAAGGAAGTGTGAGCGGCTGGTTACAGAGGGCACGCGAGGAGGTAGAGGAAGGCCTAAAAGTATTGGCGAGAGATGATTCGGCATGATATGGCAAGGCTTCAGATTTTCGAGGATATGACACTTGATAGGAACAAGTGGAGGTCGAGTATTAGGGTGGTAGGTTAGGAGGTAGTTGAGTCTTGCCTTATGCCACAACTTTGTGAGAGTAGTTTGATATGGATACTACTTCACTTTTGCTTTGTATCCTCTTCTTGAGTTCATGTTGTTCCTATTTTTTATCTTATTTCTGTTGCGTTACTAATATTGTCTTCTTTTGTCTTTTTGTTTCTAACTCTTCCAATTGGCATGTCATTGTTAACTAAACATAAACCAATATTTTAAGCATGTCATTGTTGACTAAACATAAATCAACATTTTCAATCTCCACCTTGGTTGCATTTCGAGTGTGCGTGATAACAGCTTTGGCCAAAACTTCTAAGCTTACTAGGCAATCTCGTTGTAAGAAACAAGAAGAATCAAACCATGGTTGAACATACCACATCCACCTAACAACTGTTCTCGAAGTTGCATCAGTTGATGCACACCCCCGCCAAGTCTTTGTAGTGTGCAAACTTAGCGAGCGGGACTATCTACTGCAGCATTATCGTCTGTGATAACCTTCACGGCCTTGATAATTCCCTCTTCAACAACATCTCGAATAAAATGAAATCTGACATCAATGTGTTTGAGCCGAAGGTCTTTCGGAAATAACCTCTCTACTCCTTCGGGGTAGGGGTAAGGTTTGCGTACACACTACCCTTCCCAGACCCCACTAGTGGGATTTCACTAGGTCGTTGTTGTTGTTGTTGTTGTTGTTGTTGTGTATGGAAGATTCCAGATATGTACTGTACATGTATATATATAGACACACGTCTAGACTACTTCTAACTAACTAATTAGTTACAACTAATCACTACTAATATACATAAATACATAAAGCTTAATACCCCCTCCCCCTCCCCCAAGTTGGAGGTGAGGACTTCACTAACAACTTGCAGAGAACCCCAAAATGTTTAACTCCGTTCAAGGCTTTGGTGAGAATGTCGGCCATTGAGAATGAGAACATGAGCCAAATTGATCAACCCTTCTTAGAGTTTGGCTCGTATAAATGACAATCCACCTCAATGTGCTTGGTCCGTTCATGGAAAACAAGATTTCGAGCTATATGAAGAGCTGATTGGCTATCACAGAAAATAGTGACAGGCTTTGGAAATGGGACAGCTAGCTCCTCGAGTAACCTGCACAACCAAGTGAGTTCACCAACAACTTTTCGAAGAGATCTATATTCTGCCTCGGCTAAAGAAAGAGGGACAGTTTCTTGTTTCTTGGACTTCCAACTTATGAGACTATGTCCCAAGAGAACAATGTAGCCACTGACTGACCTTCTGGAGTCTGGACAAGCAGCCCAGGCAGAGTCACAATAAGCCTTGGTAGTGCAGTCTGGACCATTAGAGAAGAAGATTCCCAGTGTAGGCTCATTTCTCAAATATCGTAACAAGTGAAAAGCAACCTTAAGATGAGGTACTCTGAGGTCTTGCATAAATTGGCTAAGGTGTTGGATTCCATAAACAATGTCCAACCTGGTATTAGAGAGGAAGTTCAGCTTTCCAATGAGCTTTCTATAATATGTAGTATCATTCAATACAGCACCAACCTTATCCTGCAACTTAACAGAGAGATCAAGGGGAGATGATAGCCACTGTAGGCCATACAATCATATTCTTTGAGGAGATCAAGAGCAAATTTCCTTTGTGAGATGAGAACTCCATCAGTTTTATAACGAACCTCTAACCCTAACCCCAGAAAGTAGTGTAATCTGCCCAGATCTTTGATTTTGAAGGTGTTATGTATGAAGCTTTTTAACTGATTGACCTCTTCCATGTCTGTTCCTATGATAAGCACATCATCAACATAGACGCCTATGTACATAGTGGAGGAGTCTGTTCTTATGCAAAATAAGAAATAATCATGAAGGGAATGCACATAGCCTCTAGAGTATAGTGCCTCAGCTAGCTTGGCATACCATTGCCTACTAGCTTGCTTCGACATATAAAGAGATTTGTTCAGTCTACAAACAACACCTGGAATGAACACCTCAAGACCTGGGGTAATTTCCATGTAGACTTCCACATGCAAGTCCCCGTGGAGAAAAGCGTTAATGACATCAAGTTGAGAAATGATCCACTTTCTCTTTACTGCAGTGGCAATAAGTGTCCTAACTGTAGTTAACTTCACAACAGGTGAGAAAGTTTCAGTATAATCCACACCAGCTTGCTCTGTGTACCCCTTGACTACTAGTCTTGCCTTGAACCATTCAATGCTCCCATATGCTTTGTGTTTCACCTTGTAAACCCATCTACAACCAATGGCGCTCTTCCCTGGATGTAATGGAACCAAATCTCATGTGTGGTTGACATGTAGGGCCTCAAACTCTTGAGTCATAACAGCCTGCCAAGCTGGGTTAAGTGTTGCCTCCTCATATGAGCATGGCTCATTAATATTGCAAACATTCATCACAAATGAATGACTATCATGAATTAGGGATTCAGGTGAAATATGATTGATGCAAAGAAAATAAAGCAGTAAGGGATGAGGATGACATAGCAAGAATATCTGAGCTTAATTTGGGGATAGAACAAACATAGTCTTGTAAGTGAGAAGGCAGGTGATGTTCTCTCTAAGATCTCCTAAGTGTTGGTGCATGCTTAGGTGGGTAGAGATTCAGAAGGAGAAGCTGGTGGTGAAGATACAGATAGAGAAGCAGGGGAGGATTGCAATTCAAGAGAGGGAGAAGGAAAGGAATCAGTGGAGTGAGAAGGAAAAGAATCAGGATGAGTAACAGGTGGAGTATTGGTGGTGTCAAGAGAGTCCAGGAAAGGAGTCGAGGATGGAGGAGGAGCAACATGTGACATTGGACTATCTTATATGTGAGTAGGGTGGTTTCTTATGGAGTTCAAAAGGACACTTATTTTTGAGCAATACAGTGGGTAACCTATGAATAAGATAGGTTGCACTAAGGATACATTCTCCCCAGAGTTTCAAAGGCAATTTTGATTTGAAAAGCAGGAACCTGGCAGTCTCATTCATCAAAAGGAAGATACAATATAGTAAGATGGATACATTGAAAGTGTGAAACGAACCTTAGCTTTGGGAATGAACATTCCGGAGCTAGTCCTAACCTCACTGGTCTTACTGTTTCCAGACTCATTATCTGCCACAGCCGATCTCTTCAGCTCCGATTTTGCCTACCGCAATCCCCAAAGTCAATACAAAATTCAGCTTCGAACACAAAACAGATCAAAACATATTATTAAATAGAAAATGACACTCACGAGAGATATCAAGTGATTGCATTCTTCATCCGTAAGAAATCCTTCATATACAAATGCTCTGCAAGCAATCAAAAAATTATTTGGCGAAACAGAAACAATTTCATTATAAAGTTGAAAACATAACACGTTTAATTACGATTTTTTATTTTATCATTTTAAACAGGGAATTAACAACTAGTAGAAGCAAAAAAGAAATACCTAGGTTTCCATGAAATTTGCTTGGCTTTGGATGGATTGATGATCGCTGAGCTGGACGATTCGCGCACGAAAGCTATGATGAAGAGGAAGAAGAAACTAGCGAGCTGCAAAGAGCTGTTCATGAGTTCAGGCAGTTGAGTTGTGGGAAGTGTTCCAGTTTCGAAGTATCTAATTCTGAGTCTAAATCCAGTTGACTTGAAGTAGCAAACAGACAGAAGAGATAGAGATAAGTTCCTATAGGCTGGCTGCTATAGATCAGCTACAAAAAAAATTACAAACCACCATGTGGTGTGGGTAATTTGCATTCACTTGTCTCCACTGTAATTACATATCCCGCCCTAAGAACTGCATTAATTGAACGTCTTTTTCTAGTACAAAAATTACGGGTATATGTTTGACCAAAAGTTATCCGTTAGCTTTACGAGTTAGGGACAATCAAAGATTATAAAAAGGATAAATCGGAATCAATAATAATATATCCAAAGATCGATCTTTGGATTCGTATAAAAGTTGTTTTTATAAAATTGTAGTGGATCTTGATAAAGTGTTTAAGCAAGTTAGCAATAGAGAGATAAAAGAGACAGAGAGAGTGATAGATAAAGAGACAGAGTTGTATTATTATTGACTAATAACACTTGCCTTATAAATGAGGGGACCCTTCCGTATATAGAAGGATAGTCCCCTCTCCAACACATTATATCATTTCAAAGCTACTATTATTACAATGACGGTATAGGGGAGGGGAAGTCGGGGCGTCTATACGGGCAAGTTTGCTGATACGCCTCTATGGTCGGGGGGCATACCACTTTCGTCGTATAGACGTGAGAGAGGATATCGTCTGACATCTATGACCGTATAAGGATACGTGCTCGACCGTATTACATCCGAGTCGGCCGTACGAAAATATGTGATTGACTCGTCTTACAACTGATTCGACCTCATAGAGTCTAGTCCCTCCGCCTATTGGAGATGTATTCGGCATATATCTGCAATGGGTGGATAAAGTCGACCCGTAATGGGTCTATCCGTATACGCACACGTAGCACGATCTTCTGAACCGTCGTTTGCTGACGGCGTGCGTCATAATTGCGGTTGCTCCCGAGGCAAGCCAGAAGGCGATTTGACGTTTCGATTTTCTGCCTCTTTTCTGGTGCAAAATTCTTCGAATCCCGTGTAGTGGCTTATTATAAATAGTGAGAGGTTTCAAGACTTTCTACTATTTGGATCATCAGAAAGTTCTCCCATACTTTTGTCTTTTGTCTTTTCTTGATTGAACTGCAACTTTTTACTTTGACCTTGTGCTTCGTCATTATACCTTTAGTATTAAGGCTTCTAAAAATGGCTAAAGGTGGTCGTGGAACAAGGGGAGGCGATCACTCGCCGCCCCGAGTCGAGACCGGTTTTTATAGGTGATGCCATCCGATCGGAGAGGGCGACCCTCTTAAGGGAGGTTGCGGGAAGTACCGCTCCCCCGCGTGTTGAGGATGACAGCGCGCCGACTGTCACCGGTGAGGCTATAGACGAGAAGGAGGCTGCTTCCGGACAGGCTCCTGCTCCCACGGACGTACCGCAGCAGGACTAGGCCCGGGTGGACATGACGGTAATAGGCCCCACCCGTCGGCTTATGATCCCCACGGGATACAACTTGTTGCTGGAAAGCGAGCAGGCCGCAGCGGACATGTCCTTGCTATGCAGGGCTACCGAGGCGAAATCTTTGAAGGCCTTAAGCGATAGAGATCTGTCTCGTCGAGTCGCCGGTGCTGCCTTACAGGTATGACTTGGTCATTTCTTTTCGTAGTTTTCTTATGAGTCCTGAGGTTTTTATGTCGCTTTGACTTGTGTCTCCTTTTCACCTTTTTCACATACCCCCATCTTGGAGGTGGAGCGGGGCCGAAGGGAGCGAAAGAAGAATGCTGCCCTCCGAAAGGCGTCAAAGAAGTACTGGGAGGTCCGGAATAAGCACCAGACGCTGGCAGGCATCTACACCCAAGACCCTTAATTTCGAGTTTTTCGTGAGGGCTTGGAGCTGGCAGAGAAGCAGTTGTGGGAGCATACGGCCCAACTGGAGAGGGCGGACGCGGACTTAATGACTACTATGGCCCAAAACACCAAGTTGGAGAGTCTTCTTCAGCAGCCGGAGGGAGAGCTAGACCTTGGCCGCGTGGCGATGGTGGAGGCAGCAGAGTTGCGTGCCAGGGTTGATGCCCTTACCGCCGAGCTCAGGACCGTAATGGTTGAGGTGGCTGCCCCTCAGCAGGCAGAGACTGTTGCCCCGGTTGGCGATACGTCTCGCGAGGCTCACGACATGTTTTTATATGCCAAGGCGAGATGTACTGTGTTTGAGGATCTGTTGGCCGCTGGTAGATCCACCAAGGCGGAGGTTGAAGCTCAGCCTCGCCTCGTCAGGGTCGCACGTGAGGCTTATGGGTATGATCCTGACTCTTCGGACCAAACGGGCGATTCCTTTGCGGAGGTGGACCAGTTGGGCACCGGGTCTTGGATTGATAGGATGTTTTAGTACGAGGGCAATGGGGACCGTTATGACGGTGCGGCTAGTGCGGAGGAAGGTGATGGGGGTCATGTTGGTTAGATAGGATTTTTTTTCTTTTTGTGTAATCGAGACTATCTTGTAACCTTGTAATGAACTTATTAAGATGATTTTGGATGACTTTATGAGAACTGCTTGTGTTTTCGTGTCTTCTTTTTGCGACTTCTGTATTGTTCGTGGTGTGGCCCTTTATTTATCGTAGTCTTTCTGTAAGATGTTAGGGCCTTAACCTTTTATGCTTATATCGAAGGTGACCGTAGTCTCTCCTTACGTCGTCAAGGCCTTAGCCTTTCGCATTTATTGGAGGCGATCTTAGTCTCTCCGTATGCCATCAGGGCCTTAGCCCTTTGTTCATATGGATAGCCGTAACCATCCGTTTATTGAGAACGACCGTAGTCTTTCTTTACGTCGTTAGGGCCTTAGACCTTTGTTTATATGGGTAGCCGTAGTCTTTCCTTACGTCATCAGGGCCTTAGCCTTTTGTTCATATGGATGATCGTAGCCTTCTGTTTATTGAGACGACCGTGGTCTTTCTTTACATCATTAGGGCCTTAGCCCTTTGTTTATATGGGTGGTCGTAGCCTTTCCTTACGCCGTCAGTGCCTTAGCCCTTTGTTCATATGGATGGCCGTAGCCTTTCGTTTATTGAGAACGACCATGATCGTTCTTTACGTCGTTATGGCCTTAGCCCTTTGTTTATATGGATGGTCGTAGCCTTTCATATATTGGAGATGGTCGTAGCCTTTCATACATTGGAGATGGCCGTAGCCTTTAATACACTGAAGATGGTCGTAGCTTTTCATACATTGAAGATGGACGTAGCCTTTCATACACTGAAGATGGACATAGCCTTTCATACATTGTAGATGGCCGTAGCCTTTCATGCATGAAAGATGGCCATAGCCTTTCATGCATTGAAGATGGTCGTAGCCTTTCATACACTTAAGATGGTGGTAGCCTTTAATACATTGAAGATGGCCGTAGCCTTTCATACATTGGAGATGGCTGCAGCCTTTCATATATTAGAGATGGTCGTAGCCTTTCATATATTAGAGATGGTCGTAGACTTTCATACATTGGAGATGGCCGTAGCCTTTCATACATTGGAGATGGTCGTAGCCTTTTATATATTGGAGATGGCTGTAGCCCTAGTCCTTGTGATACACCATTCGTGCCGATCGTCGGTACGCTTGGGGTATCAGATTTAAACTTCTAAACATTTCGGAGCATCTCCTTCGTCGCCTCATTAAAAACCTCTCCGAGAAAACCCAATTGGGACAAAACTCGGATGAGGGAAAAAGAGTACGACTTGGGGGATACTCTTTAGAAATGGAAATGTTTGAGGTGGGAGATGTTCCAGTTGTTTTGGAGCATCTTCCCGTTCATGGTTTCCAACTTGAAGGAGCCTTTGTCTGCTGTTGCGGTAATTTTGTAGGGTCCGTCCTAATTGGCGCCCAACTTTCCTTCGTAAGGGTCTTTGAATGCCAATGTCTTGGCCTTTAACACATAGTCTCCTACCTTGAGCGGCCAGATTTTTGCTCTTTTATTGAAGTATCTCTCGACCTGCTGTTTTTGGGTCTTGATATGAGCCATTTCCCTCCTTTCTTCGGCTTCATCTAGATCTTGTAGTTCGTTTGCGTCGTTCTCTTCTCCGCTTGCGTGCGAGTACCTTAGGCTTGGTTCGCCGACTTCGACCGATATGATGGCATCGGTCCCGTAGACCAATGAGTAGGGAGTTTCTCCTGTGGAGGATTTGGGGGTAGTCTTGTGTGCCCATAGTACCTCTGGCACTAGCTCGGGCCACAATCCTTTGGCGTCTTCGAGTTTTTTCTTCAAAATATTTAGTATGATTTTGTTGGACGACTCTGCATGGCCATTGGCGGCTGGATGATATGGCATTGAAAGTGTTCTTTCGATGCGCCATTTATCGAAGAAGTCGGTTGTTTTTCGTCCTATGAATTGTCGTTCATTGTCGCAGGTTATTTCTTTGGGGATGCCGAAGCGGCATATAATGTTCTTCCAGATGAAGGCGATGACCTCTTGGTTGCAGATCTGGGCGTAGGCACCTGCTTCCACCACTTGGAGAAATAGTCAGTTAAAACTAATAAGAAGCATACCTTTCCTCGTCCGACGGGTAGTGGTCCGACTCTGTCCATTCCCCATTTGATGAAGGGCCATGGTGATGTGACCGAGTGGAGGGGTTCCCCTGGCTGATGTATCAAAAGGGTGAACTTTTGACATTTTTCGCATTGGCGAATGTATTTCGCTGCGTCCTTTTTCATGATGGGCCAGTAGTACCCAGCCCGTATTAGACATTGCACGAGCGCTCGGTTGCCTGTATAAGCACCGTAATGACCTTTGTGGACTTCCTCTAACACTGGTGTCGTCTGGTTGGGGCCTAGGCACTTAGCTAGGGGCCCTCCAAAAGTTATTTTGTAGAGGTCGTTATTTACCAAACAATACCTTGTTGCTTGTGTGTGAAGCTTTCTTGATTCTTTTTTGTCGTGTGGTAGGTTTCCATCCTGCAAATATGATACAAATTGATTATGCCAGTCTCAAGTCAGATGCATGGGGAGTACCTCGGTGTGGTCGATTGCAGAGCGTATGAGGGTGAGGGTGCTTTCTTTATTTAGGTTGGTGGCTGCTGCGGCCAATTTAGCCAGTCCGTCTGCTTCAGCATTGTGTACCCTACGAACTTGCTCGAAGCGGCATTCGTCGAACTGGGCCATTAGTTTGCACATCTCCGTTCGGTATTTTTGCAGTCTCTGTTCCTTGACCTGATAAGTCCTGGTGACTTGATTTACCACAAGTTGTGAATCGCAATGTAGGACCAGTCGCGCGAGCTCCGTACCTGATGGCTAATTTTATACCTGCAATAATAGCTTTATACTCTGCCTCATTGTTAGTCATCTCGGGATATCGTATGGACTGGCGAATTACTTCACCCGTGAGGACTTCGAGAACGAGTCCCAATCCCTATCCTAAGGCGTTTGTGGCCACATCGGTATGGAGTATCCAGGGGTCGGTGTTTGAAGCGTCTTGCAGGGCTTCCTTCTCCGCCTCTGGTGAGATTTTGACACTGAAATCGGCCACGAAGTCGGCGAGGACTTGTGACTTGATGGCAGTTCTGGGGATATAGGTGATGTAGTGCTCGCTGAGCTCTATGGCCTATCTAGCGAGACGGCCCGATAGTTCGGGCGTGTGCAGGATGCTTCTCAGAGGGAAAGTGGTCACTAATCTGATGGGGTGGCACTGGAAGTAGGGTCTCAGCTTTCTGAAAGCCGTGACTAGTGCCAAAACAAATTTCTCGAGGTACGGGTATCGAGTTTCGGCGTCTACTAGGGTTTTGCTAATGTAATAGATGGGTGATTTGCGTACCATTTTCTTCACGGACCAGTATCGCACTGACCGCAACCTCTGATACGGCTAGATATGTCAGTAGAGGCTCACCTGGCTTCGCTTTTGACAGCAATGGTGGGGACGATAGATATGCCTTCAGTTCTTGCAGAGCTTTGACTCATTCGTCATTCCAGTGGAATCCGTTGTCCTTTCTTAACACGCTGAAGAATTTGTGGCATCTATCTGATGATCGGTAAATGAAGCAAGAGAGGGTGGTTATTCGGCCTGTCAACTTCTGAACCTGTTTCTTGCTGTTGAGTGCTTCGGGTATTGAGGCGATCGCCTTGATCTGATCGGGGTTGACTTCGATCCCTCTTTGAGATACGAGAAAACCAAGGAACTTTCCTGACGCTACGCCGAAGGCGCATTTCTCGGGGTTCAGCTTCATTTCGTATTTGTTCAATATCTCGAAGGCTTCTCGCAAGTGGTCGATATGATCCTCCTTCCTTGCCGATTTTACTAGCATGTCGTCGATGTAAACCTCCATGGTTTTCCCAAGTTGCTCCTTGAACATCTTAGTGACCAGCCTTTGGTAAGTAGCCCCTGCGTTCTTTAGCACTAAGGGCATCACCCTGTAATAGTAGGTACCTTGGTGTGTGATGAATGTGTTTTTCTCTTGATCTTCCTCGGCCATCAGGATTTTGTTATATCCAGAGTATGCGTCCAAGAAACTTAGTAGTTCATGTCCGGCAGTGGCGTCGATCAGTTGATCGATGTAAGGTAGGGGAAAGGAATCCTTAGGACATGCCTTGTGTAGGTCGGTGAAGTCCACGCACATACTCCATTTTCCATTTTTCTTTTTGACCATCACTATGTTGGCGACCCATTGCGGGTATTTTGACTCCCTGACGGAGCCGTTGGCTAGCAACATATCTACTTCTTCGCGGACTGCCTCATTGATTGTGACGTTGAAATTTCTCCTGATTTGCCTTACCGGCAGATGTAATGGGTCCACGTTGAGCCGGTGGGTGGCGATATCTAGCGAGATCCCTGGCATGTCTGCATGGGAGAAAGCAAGCGTGTCTGCGTGATTAGAAAAAAATTCATGATACTTACCCGGCTCGGCGAGCCCGTGGCCGATGTATGCCTTCTTTTCGGGGTCATCACGATCTAGCTGAACTGGGTCAAGATCCTCAACCGTAGCTTTGCAGGCTTTCACGACGTCTGGGTATCTGATGGAATTAGCTGTCGGGTCCGCTTTGGTCCCCGACATGGCTGATTGCTATGCTTCTGTGCTCGCCCCGTTCAATTGCCGGGTGTGGGTGCAGTTTTGTGCTATTTTATAGCACTCCCGCGCTATGCGCGACTCTCTTTTAATACTGAATATTCCCCATGGGGTAGGAAATTTGACCACTTGATACAAGCTTGAGGGGACCGCTCGTACGGCATGTATCCATGGGCGCCCGATGATGACGTTGTAGGATGTCTCCTTGTTCATCACATGGAAAGTAGTTTCCAGGGTGACTCCTCCCACGAGGACGGGTAGGGTCACTTCCCCTGATGTACGCTCCACTGCATTGTTAAAACTAGTTAGAGTTATGCAGCGGGCGATTATCCTGTCTTCGAGTCCCATCTGTGAGAGGACTCTTGGATGGATGATGCAGGCGCCGCTTCCGTCATCGATCATGACTCTCCTGACATCCGTATCAATGATATGTAAAGTAATAACTAAAGCATCATAATGAGGGAAACACAAACCGTCGGCGTCAGACTTATCGAATGTGACACTTCCTTCGAGGTCATCATACCGTTCATGGGAGATGGTCCTCTTCAGTCTGTGCGTGTTGGCGAATTTGACATGATTGATGGCGACGTCGTTCACTTCTCCGACCATCATATTCACTGTGCATATTGGAGAGGGTGGTTTTGGAGGTCCACGGGAATGTTCTCGTCCGCGTGCAAAATTGGCTTTCCCTTTGTCGCTGAGTAGCTCTTTCAGGTATCCTTGGTTTAGCATCCTGATGACTTCTTGTCGTAGGCCGATGCAGTATTCGGTCCTATGCCCCTGTTCTTGGTGGAACTCACACAGGACATTTGATTTTCTCATGGCAGGGTCTGATTTCATTTTTTGGGGCCCTTGCACCTTGGTGCCGAGCTTCTTTAGTGCGTACACGATTTCTGAAGGAGAGACACAGAAGTTATATAAACAAAGTAAAGGGTGCGTACCTTGTTCATTTCTGAGTGGGGCGAGCTGACGTTGCAGAGCATCCGCATGGCGAGGGGGCGGAAGGGGGGATCTCATGTAAGGTTGGTGTCACTCTTTACTAAGGCGAGGGGGAAGTTCCCGGCGTCCCTTGTGTCGTCGATCTCTCCTTGTGTCCGGATGTATGGCGGCTAGCCATCGGGTCTATCCATTGAGATCCTCCTCGTCTACCCGTACCTTGGCGCAATAGGCATTATGGATCTCGTCCCAGGTTGTGGGGGGATACTTCATGAGCCGGCTTACAGTTTTTTGGTAGCTCTAGAGCCGTCCCTGCTGAGTCCGTTCTGGAAGGCTACTACCGCCATGCCCTCTGACACATTCGGTAGGCTCATTCTTACCCTATTGAACCTGGCAAGGAACTCCCTCAGGCTTTCGCCCGTGGTCTGTCTGACGGCGAAGATATCATTTACCCTTGCTTATGCCTTTTTAGAACCGGCATGTGCTGTGATGAACTTATTCGCCATCTCTTCGAAGGTTGAGATTGCTTTGGCGGGTAGTTGGTAATACCAGGTCAAGGCTCCCCCGGTCAATGTTTCACCGAACGTTTTCAGCAGCACTTATGGTATATGTTCTTTGGATAAATCATTACCTTTCACGGCGGTGACATAATGGATGAGATGATCCTCAGGATCGGTGGTTCCGTCGCACACCCTCAGGTAGGGGGGAATCTTGAAGGTCTTTGCGATGGTGTAGGGTGCGGATTCTTCGGATTAGGGTTGTTCTACAAACCTTCTTACGTCCCGTTTTGGGTAGCAGTTTAGGTGCTCCAGGGATCTTGTCAACTCTATCTTGGTGCTCCTTCATTTGGTCATGGAGGGCCTGATTTTCGCTTTCCATTTCTTCCATCTTCCTTAGGATGGAGGCCAACGTGTCGTCGTGTGTTTGTATTTTGATGGGTTGGCCTTTGGTTCGTGTTCCTTCCTGTTCATCTGTCGCGGTGGTGTCGGTTGTTGTTGGTGCTACATTTTCATAGCCTTGTGGTGGCTTTTTCGCTAAGCCGCTCAGGGTGATGGTTAACCATTCCTCCAGTAGCTTTCTCATTGCGGGGGTGCTTCTCTTAAAGTGGAGGTGTCTTTCTCGTGCGGGGTCGCAAGGTTCCCGAATGGGGAAGGTGAGACTTTTGCCTCGGGTGTGATATTAGGGGTAGCGTTGATGGCAGCGCTACTACCGGCCTCGTTCATGGAACTCAAGAGGTTGGTAGTAACTTCTATCACAACTTTGGATCGGGTGTCGTTTTCGGCCATATCTGGGCTCTTTCCGATGATCGAATCTTATGGATGTATACTACGAGTTTGATTCTCGAAATCCCCACAGACGGCGCCAAATTGTTTGACCCAAAAACTATCGGTTGCTTTATGAGTTAGGGACAATCAAAGATTATTAAAAAGGGTAAATTAGAATAATGGTAATATATCCAAAGATTGATATTTGGATTTGTATAAAAGTTGTTTTTATAAATTGTAGTGGATCTTGATGAAGTGTTTAAGCAAGTTAGCAACAGAGAGATAAAAGAGAGAGAGAGTGATAGATAGAGAGACAGAGAGTGATAGATAGAGAGACAGAGTTGTATTATTATTGACTAATAACACTTGCCTTACAAATGAGGGGGACCCTTCCTTATATAGAAGTATGGTTCTCTCGCCAACACATTACATCATTTCAAAGCTACTATTATTACAATGACGGTATAGGGGAGGGGAAGTCGGGGTGTCTATACGGGCAAGTCTGCTGATACGCCTCTATGGTCGGGGGCGTACCCCTTTCATCATATAGACGTAAGAGAGGATATCGTCTGACATCTATGGCCTTATAAGGATACAGGCTCGACCCGTATTACATCCGGCTCGGTCGTATGAGGTTATGTGCTCGACTCATCTTATATCTGATTTGACCCTATACAGTGTGCATTCGAATCGGTTTATCGATAAATCGAATTGATTATTTGCTATTGAAATCGAAATTGAAAAAATCAAAACCTTATTGAAACGATAACGATAATGATAAACATATGTACAAATCGATAATTGATAAGTAAATATCGATAAGGGTCAAAATCGAATCGATAAATCAAATGCACACCCCTAAACTGTAGACACTTGTAAAATAAGTAATTACCTATTTGTGTAGAATAATATAATATACAGAATATATATATATTCCGCTACTATTTTGAAAGCGGCTATACAATATCATTTTCCCTAATCTATACTCTCTCATTTACAGTAAGTCCCCCACCCTATTATTTTCTCTATCACATTTAAGGAATGATCATATTTAAAGATCAAAGGAATGAAGTTCAAATTAATGGAAAACATAATTAGCCGTGATAATGTATTTTGTTTCTTTTATACCGTTGGAGTATTGGTGGCATACATTTGATCCCTTATTTTAGTTTTATTGCATGTGCTTGTTGAAACAATTTTATGTTATAAATGGTGTTCGTCTTATTTTAGCTTTTTTTTCTTCATATTAGTTAGGTGCGTTTATAGTGATATGCTTTCCGTGGAATTTCGCAAATTTTCTTATTGGTGTAATCGATAACCGAATCAATAAGCCCCCAAAATCGATAAATCAAAATCAAAAAAATCGAAACCTTATTGAAACGATAACGATAAGCATATGTACAAATCGATAATCGATAAGTAATTATCGATTAGGGTCAAAATCGAATCGATAAATCAAATGCACACCCCTAACTAAAACTAATTCTATCGCCGATTGTTAGTTTTTCCTTTTCATGAAAAATAGGCTAGGTGGGTATAAACCCTTAACTGTGCTGAATAATCAATGATCAGACCTACTAATAAATACCACATGTATACAATTTATTGTTTGACCAAAAAGTTTAGGCCTTGTTTGTTAAACGAATTTAACCAGCAGATAAATGGTAAATTTTAGTCAAAGACAATTGCTTCTAGATCAGGAATCAAAAACAGGTATAAGCCATTATAGTTGAGCGTGAAAGGCCAATATAGTCCCATTTGTACTCCACAATATGACAAAAGATGGCAATTTACATAATATCAAATGGAAAAGAGAACTAGTAAGAGAAATAATTCACATGACTATTGTGACGACCCGGCCTGTCGTCACGGGAATTACCATCCCGTTATGTTGAAATTGTATGTTTTATGCTTTTATATCAGTGTTAAAGTCTATCGGGTGAGTTAGGAGTGATTTAGATTGGAAATGAGGCATATAGCCTCTGTGAAGGAAACTTGAATAAGGAAAGTCAACTCGGAGTTGACTATTTGGTTAGAGGGCTCGGAATCGGATTCTGATGATTCGGTTAGTTCCGGGAGGTGATTTGTGACTTAGGGGAGCGATCGGAATTGAATTTGGAGGCCCGGTGTAGAAATAGGCTTGAATTGGCTAAGGTTGAATTTTGGCGAAATCCGAACGGTATGTGAGATTTTGATCCGCAGGTCGGAATGGAATTCCGACAGTTGCAGTAGCTTCGTTATGTGATTTTGGATATGTCCGCAAATTTTTAGATCATTCGGACGTTGTTTAGTCGATTTTTTGATTGATTGCGTAATTCGGAATGTTTTAAGGAATTTAGGCTTGAATTCGATGCGAATGATGGGTTTTGATGTTGTTAGACGTGTTTTGAGGATTGGAGCAAGTTCGAATAAGGTATTAAGATGTGTTGGTGTGTTTGGATGAGGTCCGGGGGCCTCGGGGTGTTTTCGGATGGTTAAACGGAAGAAAATCATGGAAATTGCAGGTTGAAGAGTCTGGTTCTGTCATTTTCGCTCCTGCGGAATTTTGGTCGCAGGAGCGAGTCCGTCGTGGGGACTGGGTGCCATCACGACAGGTTCACAATTGGCGAACTAGGGTCGTGACAAAGGGCGGCACCGCTGGTGCGGAAGGTGAGCCGCGGAAGCGGCCCAGGGCCATGAGGTGAAGGACCGCAGAAGCGGAAAGGTAGCCGCTTAGGCGAGTCCGCAGAGGCGGACGCCTAGTCGCAGAAGCGGGAAGCCCCGCAGGAGCGGAGGGAATTCTGCAGGAGCAGACCCGCAGGAGCAGTCCGTGGATCGCAGGAGCGGAAATGGCCAAATAGGCCTGGGTTCGCAGAAGCGACCATTGGTCGCAGAAGCGGTTCCGTAGAGGCGGAAATGGTCCGCAGAAGCGAAAATCGCAGAAGATTAATTGTATCAGAAGTTAGGAAATTTCAGAAACATTTCACACATTTGGGTCTTGGCTTTAGAGGCGATTTGGGCAATTTTGAAGAGAAACTCAAAGGAAATCATCAGGTAATCAACTATGGACTTAAACTATGATTAGTATTGATAATATTATGCAATTATATCATGAAAATGGAGAAATTTGGGGTGATTCATGGAAGATTTAAGCCTAGGCTTGAACTTTAGAAAATCAAGGTTTTGAATGGGCAAATGGAGTCCGAATTTGGTAAAATTGATATGCTTAGACTCGTATCGAGATGAGGGTTCCGAATATGTGACTTTTGTAATTTTTCGACAAGCGTACCAAAAGTCGGGTTTTGACAACTTTGGGAATTTTGATGTAAATTGAGTTGTATTGATTGGGTGTCGTCCCATTGGCCTAATTTATTGTATTTCTACTGTATTTGATCAGATTCTACGCGTGCGGAGCTTGATTCTCGTGGCAAGGGCATTGCGGAGTAGTCGTCGCGCCGTATTGAAGTGAGTAATAGATGTGGGTGATGACCAGCGGGTTCGAAACCCCGGTATACCACTTTGTGATGCTGTATAGCGGCGAGACACGTACTCTCTTGTGAGTGCGGGGTCGATTGTGATTGGGGACTATGGCTTAGTCCGACTTGTTGATACTGTGTTATGACATTGGCTATTCTTGAGCCGTCGAACCTCCTTCTCGGATGGTTGCATACTATATATTGAGATATTGGCCACTCTTGAGCCGAGGAACCCCCTTCTTGGGCGGTTGAGTATACTTGTGGGCCGTGAGCCAGTTGTTGGATCCCGCGAGGATCGTTATCATTGTCTTATCATATTGACATGTTAGTTACTACCAGTCCGTAGCTATTTCTGTTATCATGCTATTTCCAATCTGTGGAACTTGGTATTACTGTTTTCCAACTGAAAAATGATAAAAAGGGTTTTCAAACTACTTTTGAGCCTGCGAGGTTGTATTTGCATATTAGCTGACTGGTAGTGGATCGGGCTGCGCGCCGCAGCAGTATATATGTTGGATCGGACTGCACGCCGCAGTGATATTGTGCTTGGGCTGTAGGAGCCCCTCCGGAGTCTGAACCCCCACAGGTGAGCACGGGTACCCAAATTGGATCGGGCTACGCGCCGTAGCGGTCATATCATGCATTGCATTGCATTTAGCTACATCTGCTAGCTGTTATACTGTTTTGCTGGAACTTGTTGGTACAGGTATAGTTGATATTGATTCTATGACAGGGTATTCGATTACAACTTTACATAGTGTTTTATTGCGGATTTCTTATCTGCGATGTCTTACCCTTGTTTATTACCACTGAGTCTGGCAGTACTCATTTTACTCCCTGCACCTTGTGTGCAGATCCAGGTACCTCTCAGCAGTGATCCAGTAGCTGTGCGAGGCGACATCTGTGGGATATACGAGGTAGCTGCAGAGTCCGCAGGACCCGATATTCCTTCTTACTGTCTTTTGATTCTGTATCGACTATTCTTTCCGCACTTGGTATCTTGTAAACCTTTATACACTTATGCAGTAGAGGCTCATGACTCTTGACCCTTCGGTCTATGGGAGTTGATGTATTATGGGACTTGGCTCCCCATTTTTGTTATATGTATCGATGTTGCTTCGTGAATTATTATGCTTAAATTGGATAAAGTGAGCTTGTCGCTCCGTGATTGTTGTTGATTGGTCGGGCTGGCCTAGCAGTGTGCTGGGCGCCATTACGATCGGATTTGGGGTCGTGACAAGTTGGTATCAGAGCCTAGGTTTACTAGGCCTCATGAGTCTTGAGCCGGTTAGTAGAGTCTTGTGGATCGGTACGGGGACGCTCGTACTTATCCTCGGGAGGCTGCGAACCTTTAGAAAACACTTCACATTTCTTGGAATTCTTATCGTGCGATCTTGTTGTTCTGAGAACTGAACTTCTATATTCTATTCTTTCGCAGATGGCGAGAACGCGAGCATCGGGACGAGGTGGACAACCTCCATTGCCACCTGCTAGAGGCCGTGGGCGCAGTCCTGCTAGAGGTAGAGGCAAGGCAGCTGAGGCAGTGCCAGCTGACCTGCCCGTTGTACCTATTCAGGAGCAGCCCCCAGTGATTGATGCTCCAGCAACCCCAGTTTAGGGCGAGACTGTATCTATTGCTATTCCTGGTCTTCAGGAGACTCTTGCTCAGATATTATCGGTGTGTTCCGGTTTGGCTCATGTAGTTTCAGCTACTGCCACTGCAGCGACATCTCAGACAGGGGGTGTTCAGCAGACCCCTGCAGGTCGCGCACCTGAGCAGGTTGTTCAGGGACTTCAGATGCCAGAGGCGGTCCCCGCTCAGGTGGTTGCACCGGTTATTCCTCCAGCTGCACTAGCACCAGCTCCAGAGCATATGGTTCAGGCTATGCCCGACGATGAGCAGCGTCATCTTAAGAGGTTTGGTAGACTTCAGCCACCCCATTTCAGTGCGTTGAGGGCAAGGATGCCCAGGGTATCTTGGATAAGTGTCAGAGGGTGCTAGGACAGCTGGTATTCTTGAGTCCAATGGAGTTTCATTTACTACCTTTCAGTTCACTGGTCCCGCATTTGATTGTTGGGAAGAGTTTCAGAGGCGTAGGCCTGCAGGAGCAGCACCTCTCACATGGCAGCAGTTCTCTACTCTCTTTCTAGAGAAATATGTACCTCAGTCTCGTCGCGAGGAGCTACGTCGCCAGTTCGAGTGGTTGGTTCAGTGCGACATGTCTGTGACCCACTATGAGCTTAGATTCACACAGTTGGCTAGGCAAGCCACATGGATGATCCCTGCTGATAGGGAGAGGATCAGGAGGTTCATTGATGGCCTCAACTACTCTATCCGCATTCTTATGACTAGAGAGAGAGTTTTGTCATCATCATTTGAGCAGGTTGTGGACATGGCACGCTCCATTGAGGCGGATCGTCGCCGAGAGAGAGAGAGGAGCCGGAGGCCAAGAGGCCTCGTGGTTCTGGTAGTTTCAGTGGTGCTCCATCTAGAGGGCATTTCCAGCAGGGCAGAGGTCGCTCATCTAGACCTTCTCATTCAGGCCGCACTGAGCAGAGCGGAGGTTCTTATGGTCGTGGTCGACAGGGGTTTCAGTAGGGTCAGTCTTCACTTAGTGCCCTCCCAGCCCAGAGTGCAGCACCTACTTCTTCAGCCTAGGGTTCTTCTACGGCGAGGGGTTCCCTTCAGTATCCTTCTCCAGCACCGGGTGCATGTTATGAGTGTGGTGAGTTTGGCCACATAAGGAGACGGTGCCCTCGACTCCGTAGGGACAGGACTCAGTAGAGGGATCGGCCCTCATCTTCAGCACCATCTCAGTCTAGTAGAGGTGGAGGTCAGGTCTTCTCGTGGTCGCCCCAGGGGCGAGGAGAGATCCGGTGGAGGCCAGGCACGGTTCTATGCACTTCCTGATAGGCGTGATGCAGTTGCCTCCGATGTAGTGATTACAAGTATCATTTACGTCTGTCACAGAGATGCCTCTGTTCTATTTGATCCAGGGTCCACATATTCTTACGTGTCCTCTTATTTTTCATATCATTTGGGTATGACTCGTGGTAGTCTTGATTTACTTGTTCATGTATCCACCCCCGTGGGTGATACGATCATTGTGGATCATGTCTATAGATCCTGTGTTATATCTATTGGGGGTCTAGAGACCCAGGCAGATTTGTTATTGTTGGGTATGGTGGACTTTGATGTTATATTGGGTATGGATTGGTTGTCTCAGTACCATGCTATATTGGACTGTCATGCTAAGACAGTTACGTTGGCATTCTTGGTATTTCTCAGATCGAGTGGCGGGGTTCGACCGATTTCATCCCTAGCCGTGTTATTTCGTTCTTAAAAGCTCAAAAGATGGTTGAAAAAGGGTGTTTATCGTACTTAGCTTTTGTGAGAGATGTGGGAGCTGAGTCTCCTAGCATTGATTCTGTACCTGTTGTGAGGGACTTCCCAGATGTATTCCCCTCAGACCTGCCGGGCATGCCGCCGGACAGGGATATTGATTTTGGCATTGACTTGGTGCCGGGCACTCGGCCCATATCCGTTCCTCCTTATCGGATGGCACCAGCTGAGTTGAAAGAACTGAAAGAGCAACTTTAGGAGCTTCTGGATAAGGGTTTCATCCGCCCTAGTGTGTCCCCGTGGGGTGCGCCGGTATTATTTGTTAAAAAGAAAGATGGTTTCATGCGAATGTGTATTGATTATAGGCAATTGAACAAAGTGACAGTGAAGAACAAGTACCCTCTACCGCGCATAGATGATTTGTTTGATCAGTTACGGGGTGCGAGGGTGTTTTCTAAGATCGATCTTCGTTCAGGCTATCATCAGCTGAAGATCAGGGACTCGGATATTATGAAGACTGCATTCGGGACCCGATATGGTCATTATGAGTTTCTTGTGATGTCGTTTGGGCTGACCAACGCCCCGGCAGCATTTATGCATCTGATGAACAGTGTGTTCAGGCCCAATTTGGATTTATTTGTGATTGTGTTCATTGATGACATTCTAGTCTACTCCCGTAGTCAGGAGGAGCATGCTCAACATTTGAGTATTGTGTTGGAGAGATTGAGGGAGGAGAAGCTATATGCTAAATTCTCCAAGTGCGAGTTTTGGCTCGAGTCCGTAGCATTTCTGGGGCATGTGGTGTCTCGTGATGGTATTCGGGTTGATCCGAAGAAGATAGAGGCGGTGCAGAGTTGGCCTAGACCGTCCTCAGCTACAGAGATTAGGAGTTTTCTTGGCTTGGCGGGATATTATCGCCGGTTTGTTCAGGGATTTTCATCCATTGCTTCTTCATTGACTAAATTGACCCAGAAGGGTGCACCATTCGTGTGGTCGGATGAGTGCGAGGAGAGCTTTCAGAAGCTCGAGACAGCTTTGACCACAGCTCCAGTGTTAGTATTGCCATCAGCTTCAGGTTCATATACCGTTTATTGTGATGCCTCGAGAGTGGGGATAGGTTGTGTGTTGATGCAGGAAGGTAAGGTAATTGCTTATGCTTCTCGGCAGTTGAAGCCACGTGAGAAGAACTATCCTGTTCATGATTTGGAGCTAGCCGCCATTGTTCATGCATTGAAGATTTGGAGGCACTATTTGTACGGTGTGTCTTGTGAGGTGTATACCGACCATCGTAGTCTCCGGCACTTGTTCAAACAGAAAGACCTTAATTTGAGACAGCGGAGATGGCTTGAGTTGCTGAAGGATTATGACATTACTATATTATATCATCAGGGAAAGGCCAATGTGGTGGACGATGCTTTGAGCCGGAAGGCGGTCAGTATGGGGAGCTTGGCATATATTCCAGCTGAGGAGAGGCCATTTGCTCATGATGTTCAAGTGCTAGCCAATCGGCTAGTGAGGTTAGATATTTCGGAGCCCAGCAGGGTATTGGCTTGTGTTGTATCTCGGTCATCTCTATATGATCGTATTCGTGAGCGCCGGTATGATGATCCACATTTGGCTGTCCTGAGGGACAGAGTTCAGCATGATGATGCTAGAGATGTCACCATTGATAGTGACGGCGTATTGAGGATGCAGGGCCGGATATGTGTGCCCAATATTGATGGCATTCGTGAGTTGATTCTGGAGGAGGCCCATAGCTCGCGGTATTCTATCCATCCAGGGGCCGCGAAGATGTATCAAGATTTGAAACAGCACTATTGGTGGAGAAAGATGAAAATGGACATTGTCGGACATGTAGCACGGTGCCTCAATTGTCAGCAGGTTAAGTACGAGCATCAGAGGCCCGGTGGTGTATTTCAGCGCATTGATATTCCTGAGTGGAAATGGGAGAGGATCACTATGGACTTTGTTACTGGACTCCCTCGGACGGCGAGGAAGTTTGATTCTGTATGGGTGATTGTGGATAGACTGACCAAGTCAGCTCACTTCATTCCAGTTAGTACTACCTACTCATCGGAGCGATTGGCAGCGATCTTTATTTAAGAGATTGTTCGGTTGCATGGAGTCCCAGTGTCTATCATATCCGATAGGGGTACTCAGTTCACTTCTCAGTTTTGGAGAGCATTTCAGCGAGAGATGGGTACGCGGGTTGAGTTGAGTACAGCATTTCACCCCCAGACAGACGGACAGTCTGAGCGTATTATTCAGATTCTGGAGGATATGTTGCGAGCGTGTGTGATTTACTTTGGTGGTTCGTGGGATGATTTCCTACCACTTGCTGAGTTTGCCTACAACAACAGTTATCAGTCGAGTATTCAGATGGCCCCGTATGAGGCATTGTATGGCAGACGGTGTAGATCCCCCGTGGGATGGTTTGAGCCTGGTGAGGATAGATTGATAGGGACTGAGTTAGTCCAGGATGCTCTGGATAGAGCAAAGTTGATCCAGGAGAGGCTTCGTACAGCACAGTCTCGCGAGAAGAGTTATGCGGACCGTAGAGTTCGAGAGTTGTCTTTCATGGTTGGTGACGAGTATTGTTGAAAGTTTCGCCTATGAAGGGTGTCATGAGGTTTGGGAAGAAAGGGAAGTTGAGTCCCAGGTACATTGGTCCTTTTGAGATACTCAAGAGAGTTGGAGAGGTGGCATATGAGTTAGCCTTGCCGCCCAGCTTATCCAGCGTTCATCCAGTATTCCATGTGTCTATGCTCCGGAAGTACATTGGAGATCCGTCTCATGTGTTGGACTTCAGTACCATTCAGCTTGATGGTGATCTATCCTATGATGTGGAGCCTATTGCCATTTTGGGTCGTCGGGTGAGAAAATTGAGGTCCAAGGAGATTGCATCAGTTAAGGTTCAGTGGAGAGGTCGACCCGTGGAGGAGGCCACTTGGGAGATCGAGCGGGAGATGCGGAGCGGATATCCTCACTTGTTTGAGACTTCAGGTATGTTTCTTGACCCGCTCGAGGTCGAGCGTTTGCTTAAGAGGGGGAAAATGTGATGACCCGGCCCGTCGTCACGGGAATTACCACCCCGTTATGTTGTAAATACATGTTTTATAATTTTATATCAGTGTTAGAGTCTATCGGGTGAGTTAGGAGTGATTGGGATTGGAAATGAGGCATATAGCATTTGTGAAGGAAACTTGAATAAGGAAAGTCAACCCGGAGTTGACTATTTGGTTAGAGGGCTCGGAATCGGATTCTGATGATTCGGTTAGTTCCGGGAGGTGATTTGTGACTTAGGGGAGCGATCGGAATTGAATTTGGAGGCCGGTGTAGAAATAGGCTTGAATTGGCTAAGGTTGAATTTTGGCGAAATCCGAACGGTAGGTGAGATTTTGATCCGGGGGTCGGAATGGAATTCCGACAGTTGCAGTAGCTTCGTTATGTGATTTTGGATATGTCCGCAAATTTTTAGATCATTCGGACGTTATTTAGTCGGGTTTTTGATTGATTGCGTAATTCGGAATGTTTTAAGGAATTTAGGCTTGAATTCGATGCGAATGATGGGTTTTGATGTTGTTAGACGTGTTTTGAGGATTGGAGCAAGTTCGAATAAGGTATTAAGATGTGTTGGTGTGTTTGGATGAGGTCCCGGGGGCCTCGGGGTGTTTTCGGATGGTTAAACGGGAGAAAATGTGGAAAATTGCAGGTTTGGGGTTCTGGTTCTGTTGTTTTCGCTCCTGCGGAAATGGGGGCGCAGGAGCGAGTCCGCAGAAGCGGATACTGGAGCGCAGAAGCGCTGTTGATCGCGGAAGCGGAGCTGGGCCCGCAGGGGCGGCACCGCTGGTGCGGAAGGTGAGCCGCAGAAGCGGCCCAGGGCCATGAGGTGAAGGACCGCAAAAGCAGAAGGGTAGCCGCTTAGGCGAGTCCGCAGAGGCGGACGCCTGGTCGCGAGCGGGAAACCCGCGGGAGCGAAATATTTTCCGCAAAGCGGACGCGCGAGGGCGGTCCATGGATCGCGGGAGCGGAATTGGCCAAATAGGCCTGGGTTCGCGAAGCGACCAATTGGTCGCGAAGCGGTTCCGCGAGGGCGGAAAATGGTCCGGAGAAGCGAAAATCGCGGTGAGTTAATTGCATCGGAAGTTAGAAAATTTCGAAACATTTCACACATTTGGGTCTCGGCTTTAGAGGCGATTTGGGCGATTTTGAAGAGAAACTCAAGGAAATCATCGAGGTAATCAACTATGGACTTAAACTATGATTAGTATTGATAATATTATGCAATTATATCATGAAAATGGAGGAATTTGGGGTGATTCATGGAAGATTTAACCCTAGGCTTGAACTTTAGAAAATCAAGGTTTTGAATGGGCAAATGGAGTCCGAATTTGGTAAAATTGATATGCTTAAACTCGTATCGAGATGAGGGTTCCGAATATGTGACTTTTGTAATTTTTCGACATGCGTACCGAAAGTCGGGTTTTGACAACTTTGGGAATTTTGATGTAAATTGAGTTGTATTGATTGGGTGTCGTCCCGTTGGCCTAATTTGTTGTATTTCTACTGTATTTGATCAGATTCTACGCGTGCGGAGCTTGATTCTCGTGGCAAGGGACATTGCGGAGTAGTCGTCGCGCGGTATTGAGGTGAGTAATAGATGTGGGTGATGACCGGCGGGTTCGAAACCCCGGTATACCACTTTGTGACGTTGTATAGCGGCGAGACACGTACTCTCTTGTGAGTGCGGGGTCGATTGTGATTGGGGACTATGGCTTAGTCTGACTTGTTGATACTCTGTTATGACATTGGCTATTCTTGAGCCGTCGAACCTCCTTCTCGGATGGTTGCATACTATATATTGAGATATTGGCCACTCTGGAGCCGAGGAACCCCCTTCTTGGGTGGTTGAGTATACTTGTGGGCCGTGAGCCAGGTTATTGGATCCCGCGAGGATCGTTATCATTGTCTTATCATATTGACATGTTAGTTACTACCGATCCGTAGCTATTTCTGTTATCATGCTATTTCCAATCTCTGGAACTTGGTATTACTGTTTAACAACTAAAAAATGATAAAAAGGTTTTCAAAACTACTTTTGAGCCTGCGAGGTTGTATTTGCATATTAGCTGACTGGTAGTGGATCGGGCTGCGCGCCGCAGCAGTATATATGTTGGATCGGACTGCACGCTGCAGTGATATTGTGCTTGGGCTGTAGGAGCCCCTCCGGAGTCTGAACCCCCACAGTGAGCACGGGAACCCAAATTGGATTGGGCTACGCGCCGTAGCGGTCATATCATGCATTGCATTGCATTTAGCTACATCTGCTAGCTGTTATACTGTTTTGCTGGAACTATTGGTACAGGTACATTTGATATTGATTCTGTGACAGGGTATTCAATTACAGCTTTACATAGTGTTTTATTGCGTATTTCTTATCTGTGTTGTCTTACCCTTGTTTATTACCACTGAGTCTGGCAGTACTCATTTTACTCCCTGCACCTTGTGTGCAGA